>JANIJH010000005.1:68227664-68275526 GCA_024520975.1 Erythroxylum areolatum
CAAGAAGATCAAATTTCAATCTTCTGTGACAACACAAGTGCTATCAATCTATCAAAGAATCCAATACAACACTCGAGAGCAAAACATATTGAAGTTAGACATCATTTTGTATGAGACTATGTATAGAGAGGAATCGTCAGTCTAAAACTTGTTGAGACAAATTAATAATGGGCGAATATCTTCACTAAACCTTTATGTGAAGATAGATTCAAGGAAATTAGATGGAACTTGAATATGGTAATGCTAAATGACCATACGTCTGACATGTCATGACCCAGACGATTCATACAAGAAGAAGATAAAAAGTTGTAAGTTTTCAAGTAAATAGTAACATTAAGTTATAAACAGTAACTTTTCGAGTGTAGGTATAAGAAGGAAATCATCTCAAGATTCTAAAATACCTTTTACTTTAGAATTTTCTTAAAATACTTTAAAACCAATTTGTTTAGTGCTCTCAACCAAGACAATTCGATACTCTGTTCTAAGCCTCAAGTTCTTTTCATCTCTTATTCTTTCTTTTAGATACTAACATCGCTACTTTGAGTGAAATACATTTGTGTGTTTAGTTTTTATTTGTTACAGATTACAAATGGAGCAATCTCTTATCTATAGGAGACACTATTTCATCTCCTTGAAGGAAAATCAAATAGACATTGAACCAAAGATTGCAGCAGTTGGCTGGAAAAACTTCTTCAAGGTTCGTGAAAAGTTCTATTTGAATGAAATATATGAGTTTTGGAAGAATGCAAAAGTGGTAGACGACACCTTAATATCAATGGTAGATAGATTGTCGGTTATCCTGACACAAGATACTATCGAGAGGGTCAGTGGGTGTCCTAGTATTAGAGTAAAGTTGTTTAACAATACAAAATGGATTACTTAAGTTCGTGTAGATAGAATGCACATTAATCGACAGTTATATGGAAGTAGTGATCCAAAAGTTAAGAAGCCTCAACGCCTGTTCCGAAGGCTAGGATTCTACATTCACTGCTTCTTCACTGTGTTCTACCAAGATTAGGTTCGAAGGATGTTGTGACAATGAACGATGAACATTGTTTGTTTTACCTACTGAATCACCAACTCATTAATCTTCTGTACTTGATTTTGAAGTACATGATGAAGTCAAAGGGAGATTCTAGCTCTTTACCTTATGAAATGCTGTTGACAAGAGTTTTTAGAGAATCTGGAATCTTTTTCGATATAGGTAACAAGGTAAAGATGGATGTGAAGAGCATTATTAATGCCGCTACTATTCACAGAATGGGAATAAAGTTTGAAGATGAAGCAGATATAGGTTCTACACTAAAAGCAAGGTCTGAGGGGGAGCTTATAGTAAGACGGGGTAGGAGTGAACGTGGTATGTCTGTAAGAAAAACAAAACCTCGATCAACAGGAAGAACATCCGTAGAAGAAAAGATGGAGAAATCGTTTGATGTTCCAATAAAAGCTAAGATGATTTTACAGAAAGAGGAAAGACAGGTTCAACAATCATTACAATAAGTATCATTGAAGAGAAAGGTGGAGACACTTCAATCAGAAAAATCTAAACAGTCAAGAAGGTCACCAAGACTATTGACCTTACGACAACAAGAACAGAAGAAGCGGAAATCTCTGATTCTTGATGAAGAGTCTGAAAAGCAAGAGAAAAAACAACAGCCTACTAGATCAATTGTCTCTATTTTGCAAAACCAATCAGCAAAATCATCTGGAGAGACAGAAATTAAAAGAAAGTTAGTATTTGAGAGGAAGAAGCCTCAACAACAACTTTCTTCTAAACCGACAGAAGAACAAAAGAAGGTGAAGCCCAGTCAGAAAAAGGATTCTTCATCTGATGTTCAATGGAAGGTGAAGACAGTTGAACACCAATTGAAACCTTATAATTTTTCTCAATCAATCAACAAAAAGGATTTGAGAATGAAGATTATAGAAGAATCAGTACCTATTTGAAGCAACAACTCAATTATTATCAGAGAACCTTCGAAAAAGTCAATCCAGGTACAAGTCAAACCTATACCGATTAATGATTAGACAATACATCTTCTTAGTCATGAAGAACGAAGACTATATGGTATTCTACGAGATGAAAAAGCAGAACCATATCTATTGAAGATTTCAAATAATCGGTATACAATCTATCCGATTACGAGCAGAACATTGATAAAATTGTGCCAGATATACAACCAAGATGTTCAACCCTTGTGGGAAACGAAGAAAAAGGGAAAAAGAAGATGTTTTCTGATGGAAATAAAGATGATCTTGCAGAAGAGCAGATTAAAGTAATTGTGAAGAACATAGATAATGTATGTAATGCAGCTCAATCTAGAGGTATCTATATTTCAAATCACGTTTCAAAAGCATCAGGAAGTTAATTTGGAGTTTCTACTATAGATGAAAACTTCAAGGTAGTTGGCAAAGTGATAGAAGGACAGCACATAATTATCACGGTTGAAGGTATCAACATTTGATCATGCATTTCAAACCTTTAAGTTTCATACCTTCAGTCAAAGATGTGTTACACCTTCTTAGGCAACCAATTCCGAAACTACCTAGACCTGATGATCTTGATCCCACAGAAGGAAAACCCTTCAGTCTACCCTCTATAAAAATCATAGAGTTAGAAGTTTTACCTTCAGAACTATCTGTTGTTGAAAACCTTCATCCACTTAGTGAAATACAATAAGATTCTACTGTTAATCCGGAGTTCTTGAAGCATTTCATAAATTGGACGGAAGCAAGTCACAAACAGAAGGAAGTTCAGGAAGCCTTAACAAAAGAATTTGAGGAAATTCATAATAAGGTTGATGAGCTAGCTGACTTAGTGGGTGATCTTCATGAGGAAGTAGCACTACTACAGGTTACTATTTAACAAGACCTCAAGATGATCCGCACTGACATGCAACGTATGTTCTCTGAAGTTTTGAAATGTCTACGATGAGCTATTTTTTTGATTAATAACAAATAGGGGAGAAAAAGAGGAGAACAAGAAGAGAAGATAGAAAGCATTGTATATATCTTGGGGAGATAAAAAGAGGAGAATGAGAAGAGAAGATAGAAAGCATTGTATATATCTTGTATGCATTTCTTATGTTTTTGCTTTGTTTATTATTCGTCGGAATAATATTCGTCTATTAGTCTATGAATATCATTTTATCTTCTAAAATTATGATTATTTGATATCATCAAAAAGGGGGAGATTGTTAAGTCAAGAGGACTTCACTTCTATTAATTTTGATGACAATCAAATAATAATAATCTTAGAAATGTATGAACTGTTTTAATAAGTTTGTTAAGTGTGTAAAAAAACGTAAGTAGCACTTAGTCAACTCAGAAGATGCGCAGTTAACGACAAACGATATATCTACAACAGACGATATATCAATTACAGACGAAGTGAAACTACAGACGAAGCGCAACAACAAACGAAACATGACACCAGACGAAGAGAAATAACAGATGAAGCGAAACAACAGACAAAACGTAGTAACAGAAGAAGTATTATTCCAGACGATAAAAAAGGAAGATATTATAGAACGTCAAACAGTTAGTTAGTTGGAGTTAGTTACAGGACTCAATTAATAACGGTTTCTAGAAGATTCAAGAAGCAGTTTCTCAAGAAGACAGTTGGAGACTTAGGCTATAAATACTAGTTCCAGTCGAAGACTAAGATAACATTTTTACAAGAGAGAAAATTTTGAGTGTACAATAATTAGCAAAATTCTGTATTCAAAGTGCAAAAGAAATAAGCGAATATATCTGTAAAGTGAAGCTCAAAAATATCTTTCTTAGAGAGAGAAAGAAAGGTTAGAGTATGGAGAGGCTAATACAGCAAATAAAGAATATTTTGTGAGAGACTTGAAGAGGCTCTGCAAGTGTAGAAAAAATACTTGTAAAGTTGAAGAGTATAGTGAAATCTCAGACAAATTCTGAGGACTGGACATAACCTAAGGTTTAGGGTGAACCAGTATAAAATTGTAGCGTCTATTCTCTAACCCTTACCTTTTAATTTTCTTATTGTTAGACGAGTAGATAATATTACTTGAGATTGCATTACTTATCAACTTTAGCAAAGTGTTTTTAGTAATCATCTGAATTTTTATAAAGAAATTCAAGAAATCTCAAAAGATTAATATTTTCGAAAAGATTACACAATTCAACCTCTCCTTCTTGTGTATTTTACATATTACACCTGATTTCTATATTAAAGAGTGATTTACTTCACCTTTAACTTTGGTCACATAGTCTTTCATCAAATATTTGTCTAATTCCATCGTACTATAATAAGTTTAGCCCTTTTTTCTTTTACGAAGTGTGTAAATAAGAGAAACAAAATGCTCTTAAAAGATGATCTCAAACCTAAACCTGAAGTTGGAGTTGAACCATATGGATTATTGCGATCCTAATTTTTTGTCCAATTTGAGTTGACAAACATTGAACAAATCATATCATAACTGTTTAATGATATCAACATGCACTTAAGCCTGCTCATCATACAAAACAATATATATATATATAATTAACCCCTTCCTTATATCTCAGATCCAACACAAATATGGCTGTTATGGTATGTCCAACTATATACCAATAAGAATTGAGCTTCTCCATCATGTACTCTGCCATAACCTGAATCACCTTGTTGAAATCAAACATCCAATCATATAAAGTGTTCGTGATCTCATACATATTGCTAAAACAATTGTGCAAAGTTGGATATTTTGTTCCCGAGAATAATTCAGTAGTAGTATAAAACATTTTCAACTCCACACAAAGTTCTTTAACCAACTTTCATTGCTCTTTTATAGGCAGGTAAGTATATTAAGAAACTCTTTGTCTTAACCTTCGTAAACACGTCAATATATTAAATTTCCGACTCCAACATCTTGAAGGTTGAGTTCTATCTAGTAGGACAATGTATTACCAATTTCTTCATCCTCATAACGCATAGCTATCATACAACATCTTCTAAATTTTCAACTCTTTTAGGTGTTGCACTCCAATATACTACACTATCATGAATCAAGTCTACTGCTTCCTTTATCATCTCCAACTTTTCATTCATAATTAAATTCAAAATATGTGCAAAAAAAACTCATATGTGATAACCTACCACCAACCAACAAGCTCCTAACCTGTAATTTATTATTCACCTTTTCAATCATTACATCATTTATGCTACATTTGTTGACTATTATGGTATATAACTTGGTGTCGATATTCTAATCTGTTAAACACTCGACCAACACGATTTCCAACCATTCACTTATATATGGTGTCAACACATAAATGAACTTACCATGTACAGAACTTACCATGTACAAATATGAACAAATATCAATTATAACATAATCAAAAAATAAATATATCTCAATTAACCAATATAATTTACCTCAATAGTCTATTGCTTAGAGTCCATTTATTGTCAATATAAAGTGTCGTTATCACCATATAACTCTTCTTTTAGTTGCTGGTTGTTCACATATCTGTTGTGACATCATTCCGTCCTTTAATACTTATCAACATTTTTAAAATTTCTTTCTTTTGATCCTTGTATATATTTATAATATCTTTTTTCAAGGTATTTTGAGTTAGGATCTTGAAGGCCAATAACAATGAGCTGAACAACATTCTAAATCTTTTGTTATAAACTATAGAAAGTGGATGTTCATCACCAATGACGATATTAGCCATCAAGAACATTAATATGTTGTTGACATAGGTTTCAGCAGTCATTTCATTCTTCCCTCTTATATAGGTTAGAGGTAAACAATGTTTGACCTCCTAATACAATCTCTTTTTGTTACATGAATCCAAATGTACCTTTAAATGAGAGGTTCCTCCTTTTAAACTCCCAACCAACATCTTGTAACAATATTTACATTCGACGTTCTCTACTTTGTCCATTGATATAGTCTTATTAAAGTGATTCCAAGCATCAATTTTCAATGGACCTGGACTCTTATCTCTACCTGGTACCAAATTAGAAGTATCCACTTGTATCCTCTCCGGTATTAGATTAAAACTCTCCACTAAAGGAATATATTCCTCCATCTGAAACAATCAATATATACAACTATATAAGTTAGTCATAAATATTTGAATGTATACATATAATTTAATGGCAATTCAATAAGCACACATATGAGGGAGAGAGATCAAAAACTTGAAAGACACTATAGGGAGAAATTTAAAGTACATTGGTGACTTACATGTTCATTATAAGTCACTATAATTGTGTGACATTATACACAAGAGTGTATATGATTGTGCAAGTTACTGTGAATGAAATTTCAATGTACACGGGCATATATGTTTCGTAGACTTACACGATCACATACACACATGCTTGTATACACCAAAATTTCATTCACAGCATGTATATGATCGTGTAAGTCCTTGTAAATGAGATTTCATTGTACACAGGCATGTATGACTACTGTCTATATTTTCGCAAACTTACACAATCACATGCATAGGTGTGTCTATGATTGTGTAAGTCATTATGAACATGAGCAGAAAGCACAATCAAAGAAAGTGGTTCAATTGAATCAGTTCATCAACTGATTCATTGAACATTAGTCAATGACAAACAGAAATTAATTCAATTCAAAGTCCATTGAAACTTGAAAGCTACATGAAGGAAAAAGATGATACTTGGTAGGCTACTGGGACACGGCCTGGGACGCAACACCTAGTGGAGATGAAAAAGAAGACGATGACGACTGGTCTAGGAGTTGGGAATAGGACAATGGGAGACTGAAAAAGAAGATTAGATGACGTCAAGGAAGGGTTGGGTGTCTCACAGTGAAGATGAAGAAAAATGAAGAATGTTGGTTTATTTAACCTATAACAAAGGTATAAAACACATTGTTTTACCATAGGTTAAAACATAATTTGTCATTTAACATGACGTATGAGATTAAAATCACATTCGTGTAAGATAACATAGTTTTGCAAGTTATTTAATTCTGCCAAATCTTTAGTCAGAACTTGATCTTAAGCTCGAGGCCCTATTTAAAGCTTGGGGCCTACCCGAAACTTGAGCCAAAACTTATCTCTTATCCCTAATCTCATCTACATCTACTAATAAGTTGCCTTTTCCTTGTAAATAATTTATAATTCATCCAATAAGTTGCCTTTTCTTTGTAAATAATTTATTATTCATCTAATTGAATGAAAATTATTCAAAAATGATTTTAAACTAAATAATAACACACAATGTTGTAAGATTAGTATGTACCGGCAAAAAAAGGGTACAAAACTCAATAATTTAGAACCCATTTATATTTAAAATATCGATACATTATCGATCCATACTGTCAAATTTAAAAAATTCAAGAATTTGTTTGTAAAAATAAAAAAATAAAACCAACCCCACTCCCATCTTTTAACATCTGCGTCTCATTTTACTCCCTCTGTCTCTGTCTCTCTCTCTCTCTCTCCTCTCTTACCCGCTATCCCCCGACCCAACCCCCATCTCCTACCTCACACAGATAGTCGCTAGCCACCACCGCCCCGCGAGTGCGCCATCGCCCACCATCAAACCATCGCAGCCCCCACCCACATTCACCATAATCAATAGCCTCCTCGCAGCCACGGCAACCCACCACAGCTCACCCTCAACCAGCATCCTCCTCGTAGTCCCCGCCTGCAGCCACCGCAGCCAACAGTCTCTCTGCAAGATCCAAAGCTTCATAACTCCTTTACGTGCTTTGTTCACTTCCCACGATTCTGAAACTCATAAAACTAATCAAAAATCACAAAAGGATGCATTTTGTCTCAACTCTCGGTGTCCAACAATTCACCAACAATGGATTGAGATAGAAACTGAGTCTCATACTTCACTAAAACGAAAACGTATACATTTTGCTATGTGCGGAACTGTGGATCACTAATTGTGAAATGCATGTGTGAAGTGTGATGATGGAAGCCTGTGGACGTGACTGTGAATGACTTCTAAATTGTGAATTATGTGGGAATGTTTTGTAGTTTAAAAAAAAGTTATGAAATATTTTATAAATTTAAAAAATTATTTGACACGATATTTGGTATTAGTATGGTAATGTGTTAGAATTGAATCTGATTCGTTAATTCATAATATTAATAATACATTGCCGAATTCATTTTGTGAAAAATCTTTTAGGAGCATAGACCATCCATGCAAATCCAATATACTCCTAATCGATATCATTGATTGGCTTTATTAACGAGTCTAGTTACAGAAACCTTTTACACTGTTTGATTTGCCTGAAATAAACGAATTTAACTTACAAAATTCATTTATAGTTTAAGAATATCCAAAAGTACAATATAAAATTCTAGTTTCTTGTAATCTATATAACTTGCCTCATTTTTTAAAAAGCTTGTAAAAGCCTTACAAATTTTTTATATTATTTATAATATTCGCCGAATATTATAAAAAATATTTTAATAATAATAGGACAAGAAGCATTACAATTTAAACTAAATTCCAGACATAAGTTACAGAAAAATATAATCGATTTTTTTTACTAATTTTATTATCATATTTAAAAATAAATCTTAAAACTATCTAATTTTAAACAATACTACATTTGATTTTAGAAGACTTATGATTATCATCATGCTTTAAGTTCCATGCAAGTGCTTTAAGAGAAGTAAGATAAAAATATTTAAAAATCAATCCCGTTATAAAATTAATATACAGTAATATTGAAAAAATTAAATTAAGATTAAAAAGAAAACTATTTTGACCAAGAGATTCAATTGAAAGAGACCATCTAATAAAAATTAACAAATTCATTTTAGTTTATAAAATTCAATTAATTTATAAAAACTACTGATTAATAATTTCAAAAAAAAACTACTGATTAATTTTAATTAATCTATTTTTAAAATAAATATAATAAGAAATTTTTATAATTCAAAATTTTTATAATTACACAGAACTAATTAAATTTTTGTATCATCGATTTTTAGTTTGACCAATTAACCTTTCACCGATAGCCTTCTTAAAATCGAAAAAAAGCACCTAAGGAATCAGCTAAATTGCAATGTCCAAAACTGATTGGAAAGAAGAAACACTCAAGGCTACCGGTCAACTTCAAGAGACTCTATATTAGGAACCCAAGCGCGAAAGATGACAGTCACCTCCTACCAATTAGACAAGGCAACCCCTTTCGAGACAAATCACTACATTGACAAAATTTCTCAACCATGAATGTTAAGTGACTGATGCCGTTCAGCAATATAATATCATGTTTCTGGTGAGACTAATGGCTTTAGATGAAACCAAAGTAACAATATATGAGTGCCAAAAGAAAGGAAAAACAAAATTGATACAGAAGTGGCCCAAGTATAACTATGCAGAAGTTTCCTTCTGCTTTTTTGCTGGACGGTCGCTTTTTTCACGCTTCATTTTGGCTTCCCGTCGTTCTCTTTTCAGTCCTTTTGTTTTGTTTGGCAGCGCCACATTTCCAATCTAGAACCAAAATTAGTTATATCAATACGACTTAAAGATGCTGCCTGTCACAACAGTGAGATTCAGGGATGACAAGAAGCAGGTAAGCAACAGCATGAGTAACTAATTTCTCACCTTCTGATCTGGAATATATATCCTCCCTTTGGTTCCTTCTATGGCATCATCTCTAACATTTTTAATCTGAAAGAAGACAACATATTTTACATGCCATTTCATACACTGATAAAAATAAGCAACTTCACCAATCTAGCTTACCTTCTTCTTAGGTTGATCTTTAGCTGTTTTCATGGCTTCTTTCCTTAAGCTCTCATTAGGAAGTCGGTGACGACGCATCACTAGATCCATGGAAGGACCCACTTCCACAAGTTCCATCTTCGGGACTATTGTGCCGGATTTTTTCAGGCGCAAAGCACAGTGAGTGAAGAGCACCCGATTGGTAGATACAGCTGTACATATATAAGCACGATCTATCCCAGCAAGATTCAAATTTTCAACAACCTGCATATAACATATAAGTGATTATTTTTGTAATCTTGCTAAATACAAACAGGAAAGTTGAAAGGGCCATAGAGAAACACCTCTCCACGTAAGAGATCAAGCAAAACCTCCTTCAGATGTTTCAACTCGTCAACAATCTCAAATCCTTCTCCAATAAAAGTAATGAAAGCCTTGGAGCCAGACTGTGGACTTAGTTTCTTATCATATTTAAAAGACCCAATGGGCTTGAAATTTTCTACCCCAACTTCTACAAGATCATATATATGATGATCGAATGTTCTTCCTATCACAAGATTATCAGGGCGCTTCTTTGAGGTCGAACCGTACTGCAGAAGGAGAGTCATATGGTTAGTTGAGAAAAATTTTCACGTGAACAAAGACAGGAATTCGCAACTTTAATTTTTTGGTGTACCATTGGTTATACTATGGAAGTTACTGCCTTGCTAACTTAAATAAGAAATCTAAAACAAGCAAATAAGGCAGTAACTTAAAATCCAAAATCACATCTTAACAAGCATAACCATTCCAGTAAACAGCAGAACATCCCTTATCCTGATCAGAAAAGCAACCAAGTTAAACAAAAATGAACTGGAACAAGAGGAACATTCCAATATCTACTTTTACAACCTAAAAATGCATCTATGCATCAGGTTCTAAATCATGAGAAACCTATTGTTGAACAACTTCTTAAATCAAACTAAAACTTCAGAATAGCTAATGAAATTAAATTAAACAAATATATACGATAGCATAAACTGGGGAAGGAACATTAAGCCCCTCCGCCAAACCGTAAAACATCATATAAAAATTCTTATAAGGCGCATTTCTTCATAATAGTATTCCAACAAACATCACATGAAGATATTACCGAACACTAAAAAACGTGCCCAAAATACAGCATCACTTAGCTAGACTCACCACGAAGATGCTGCAATCAGTTTTCTGAGAAAAGAACTCCAAGGAAGTCTCGCCTCTGCTGTCAAATGGCCTTATATTGTCGTTTTTGCGCGTGAATCTCAAAGCACTCTCCCTCTTAAGATGGTAAATATCAGTCAACACCGAATTCAACACGTTGCTCGTCTTTGTACCTTGAAGTATCAGCGTCTTCTTCCCGGTCTCAACCTACAGAATACAATAAAGCCCAAAACCCATTAAGTTTCTATCATTAAAAAAAACACAACTTTCCAGGAATACAAACAGATAAATTGAATACAATAACAAAGAAAAGATGAAAGGGTTATTAAGGCTTACGAGTTTAGGAGCACGCTTTTCGAGCTCACGCTTAACTCTTCCCTTCTTGGGAGTTTTAACCTTCAACATATTACTAATAGGCGGAACAGAAATCAGTCTGCAGAGAGAAGCCAAGAACTTGGCCGTGAAAGGAAAGGGAAGTTCAGGGCTTTAGGTTTTAGGTTTTCAGGTGCTTATGGTAGATGGTGGGTTTTAGGACCTGGGATTGATGGGCTGTTCTCATTTATGACCTTATCTTTTAATGGGAGTATAATTTTTGTTTTTTAATCGTAACTATACTGTAGCCTGTTTTCAGAAATTAGGCTTGTTTAGAGTTATCTTTAATAATCCAGATTTACAAATTACACGCTATATACTGTATGTATTTATATAAATTGTTGTTTTGCTTACTATTCATATTTTCAATAGTCCACATTTATAATCTAGTTTTGCATAAAACTTGATTTTTTATCGTAATTATTTTTCAATTATCTATATTTATAAGCTAGATTTGAACAAATCTTTATTTCCCATATTTTTAATTTTTAAAAAAATGCAATAATATCCAGCTTGAATCTACCATTATCATGGTTAATAGATTTTTTAATAAAATAATATTCAATAAATTAATGATTTTATTTTAATTTTGTACAATACTAATAAGTTAAATTAATATCTTTATAAAGTAATTAAATCATTTTTAAAATTTATGTAATTACATGATTTTAATCATATTATAAATTATTAATTTATTAAAATTAAAAATAGAAAAATAATTGACTAATATTTCTTAAGCCACTACTTTGTTATAATTTTCCTTTCTTTTAAATTGAAATTTAGCTAAAATCTTTTCTTTATTTTTAATAAAAGATTGCCAAATAATTAGTTATGTGTTATTTTTCCTTATTATCTGCCATATAGTTAGTTATTTGTTATTTTTCCTTATTATCTAACATCTAAGGGCGCAACTCTTATTGAGATAGTAAAGATAAACATTTAGCTTTTGATATTTTGGTTAGGCTTGGTAGAAGGCTTAAATATTTAGCTTTTGATATTTTGGTTAGGCTTCGCAAAAGGTCCAAGTTTAATATGGAAGTTAAGTATTTAGCTTTTGATATTTTGGTTAGCCTTGGTATAAGGTTCAAGTTTAATATGGCTCAGACTAAAGTCAATAGGTTTTAATTGATTTGATTAAATTTTGAGTTTACTTAATTTTGTAAATTTTTAGGCTTTAGACTAGATCGTGTTTGAGCTTTTACAATCTGACCTAACTCGCAGGACTGTTCTTAACGTTTTATAGGCCCTGGGCGAAATTAAAAAAAAAGTCCCAATAAATCGACAATATGCTTAAGTTTATATGTTTGTATAAAACATAAATGACTTAATTTATAAATCTACATATTTAACCAAACATTAAATGATCATAACATCAGCTAATAATATCTTACAAATATCATTAACAATAAAATAACTAAAAATAGTAACAGTAACAACAAAATAGCAATAATAGCAGTCAAATAATAATATTAGATTAAAATACTAAGAAAATTACACTAATAAATACACATAGGATCATGATTTATGAAAAACAATTTATTCGTACATTTCTATATACAAAATCATTAATAATATTATCAAGATCAATATTGTCCAACATATCCTTCTCAATACATAATATAGCTAAATCATTCAACCTTTCTTGTGACATTGATGATTTCAAGTAGGTTTTCAATAATTTTAAATTTGAAAAACTTCTCTCAGTTGATGCTACAGTCATACATATAGTCAATAGAATTCGATAAGTAATTGAAATATTTGGATAACAATCTGCAGCTTTAACAAATTCTAAAATTTCAACCGATGACATTAACTCATTTGGCAAAGTCATTTGCAATACTTTTAATTCAGAAAGAAAAAAAGATCATCTAAATCCACATCTGACACATTATCATAAGAAAAAGTCGTCGTAAAATTAGTACAACATCCTTTTAATTCGTTATCAGCCAATGACCTCAACTTCTTTGAATCAAATAAGAATCCAAAAATATCATCCAATGACCTCAACTTCTTTGAATCAAATAAGAATCCAAATCTATTCTTTAACAAAGTAATTGTCATATTTACAACAACTAAAAAGTAATTAACTCTGAAAGAATCCTCAGCTGATTGTATTTCTCTATTATGGTTAATTTCATCAAATTGCCTTTTCCTAAAAATACAACTTCTAGTTGGAACTGTAGGCTTTATATTCATCGCAAGCGCAAGACTTTTGACAATATTCATTATAGAGCTAAACCCTTCATCTCTATATTTCTCAAAAAATACCATCACACCTTTTAATTGCTTTATGGTAGCATTAATGCACATAGACTTAGATTGTAACTTTTTACTCACTATATTAATAGCGATAAAATATCATACCAAATAACTATACTAAGTAAAAACTCAAAAATCTCAAGTAAACCAACTAAGCTTTTTGCTTCACTCTTTGACTTGGCATCATCACAAGATCTAGATAATTCTATCAAAGTCAAACTTATTTGAGGAGCTTGAAATTTAATAGCTTTGACACTTTTATTAGACTCTCCCAACGAGTGTTGGACAATGATTTCATAATTAAGCCTAAAATATTATCAAGCAAAACTTTCCACCTTTTAGGAGAACTTGAAAATAATGCATATATATGTTGCACAGGTCCAAAAAAATGCAACAGCTTTAACACAAGAATGTGTCATATCATTAAGAGTAAGATTAAGATTATGACAAGCACATGACATATATAATGCTCTTGGATTTATTTCAAGTAATCGCTTTTGAATCCCTTGGTGTTTTCCCTTCGTATTAGAACCATTGTTATAACCTTAACTCCTTACATTATAAACATTAAGATCAAGAGAATTAAATGCATTCAACAATTCATTGAAAAATCCTAATCTAGATGTGTCATCTCCCTTTAAGAACTCTAAAAAGTACTCCTCTATTTTTATTTTTTACTTGAAATATTCACACATTGTAATAACAAACTCATTTGTTCTTAATGACTCAAATCTGGGATACAAACAAGAATAATAGAAAATATTTCGCCTTTTTAATGATCCCTATGATAGAACTTCTAACACTACGGGCCAACAGAGAAATCAACTCATTTTAAATTTTGTGACCAAGATAATGATGATGAATTTCATGATTTTGAATACGTCTAACATGATCTTGCATTATCACATCAAATCCAGCAATCATCTCAGTCAATCCTAAAAAATTACCATTGCCATTTTGGTAAAGTTTCTCATTGGATCCTTGAAAAGATAAATTATATTTAGCAAGATATTTCACAACAAAAACTATTCTTATCAAAACTTGTATCCAACGTTCTTTCTCCTTTGCAATTTCTTGTTGCAAATCTTTATCAACTATTTGATTTTTGCTCAATCTTACTCTTAATTCATTCCAGGTTCTCATATTAGTCATATGCTCAATGCAATTCTCATGCTCTTTAAGTCTCTCACTAAGATGCTTCCAATCTCTAAATCTGTCATTTGCTAATCCACTTTATTTGTTAGTAAATTTGAACAACTTACAATAAAAGCAATATACTTTATCTACATGTTTATAATAAACCAACATTTTCTATAACTAATCTCTCCATTACTCAAATTTCTATAATAATAAGAATATGAAAAATGACGAGAGGTATTGTCTAAAGGAAACATAAGATTCAATTCTCTTACAGGTCTTTTTTCAGCTAAAATATCTCTTGCTTTATTATCAAGATTATCCCAATTTCTAGGATCATAAATGTCAAACATAGGGCTTACTTGCTCATCTGCCTTTAAATTTTCTAAAGTGGATGTATTTGGTATATGATCATGCTCACTTAGATTTCTAATATGCTCGTGAATATGAATCTCATCACTTAAGTTTTCTTTATGTTGTTTAAAACTACCTTCACCTAATTTCTCGAGACTCTCACTAAAGAAACCTATTCTTTTAATAAATTTATTAATTGCTCCTTTTTGGGATTCTATCAACTGTGCTACTTGTTTTCTGTTTTTTTCACTTTTCACTTCCAGACAAATGATTTTTAGGCAACATAATATAAACCAATTATAACACAGTTGGACTAGAAAAGAAACAAAAGCACCTTTATGGAACTATAAGAAATATGCAGGCACAACCAAACTCCAATAGCTTCATAATATATCACAAAGATATATAAATGATATTATGTCTGTGATAGAGAAAAAAATAAATAGCAAATTTAATATCTAATATTAAAAAACAAAAAGCAAATTTTAATGATTGAGACACACTAATTTCTAAAAATACAATAAAGTAACATCCTTAGGAAATAAGCTAATATAATGTCCACGTTAATGACAAATTACAAATTAATTATAACATATTCAATTATTTAATAAGTTAAAAATATATTAAAAATCAGAAACTTTACCTTTAAATTATACTCAGAATTCAGAAGACAGAATCGTGAAACTTTTTGCTGCTAATTTTTTAGTTGAAGTACCTTAAATACATATATTAATGAAAATAAAGAAATTAAAAGGTAAAAATACACCTAAATACTTCAAAACTATTTATAAGTATAACATGTTAACAACAGCGTTAACTTTGATCAATCTTGGAGCTTCCACCAACAGCTTCCACTAACGTTAACTGTTGAAAACATCAACTAGTCCTACACCAACATTTTCTAAAATTATTACTACCTCTCCGTTAAATACATTTATTACTACCTGCGGCCTATGATAACACATTTGAGGCTTTACATTGGTTGAAAACCTCCAATGAGGAGTGACTCAGAAAATACGATGATTACAGTAAGTGCTTTCTCGTTGGGAATAGCACAAGAGGTAACATAGCATACCATGTTGGCTTACGAGCCGCTATGGCAGCCACTGATCTTGAGCCTTTGAAGATCAAAGGACTGATATTGCAACTTCCGTTCTTTGGGGGAGTCGAGAGGTCTAAGTCAGAGACTCAGAATTACGGTAACCAGAAATGGTGTAAACTTGTTGATGCAATGAAAATCATTAAAACAATGCAAGACAGTAGATTGGAACCTGATATTATGGTGTACACTATCCTAATTGGTGGGTTTTTCTCTACTAGGATGTTAAAGGTTGTCGTTGGATTATTTTCTAGTTTATTTATTAAGGGGTTGTTTCCCAATGTTTGGACATATAATGTCATGATAAACGGATTTTGCAACAGAGACTTGGTAGGTGAAGCTTATAAGTTGTTTAGCAAAATGGAGGAAAAGGGTATCAATCGAAATGTTTTTTCTTATAGTACAATGATCCAGGGGTTTCTTCAGCATGGTGACTCGATGCGTGCAGTGCAACTCCTACAAGAAATTGTTAATCAGGGCTTCTTTGTGGATAAAACAACTGTCAATATACTTGTGGATAGGCTTTCTCATGAAATCATAAGTTGATTCTTGTGGGGAAATAAAAGTTGATTACTTAATCACCACGATGTCTTTTACTCATCGTTGAGGTCAGAGTCTGAGTTACGGTAATAGAAAATGGGGCCCTTTTTTATTGTGGCCCTGGGTAGGTGCCCTGCCTACCCCTACCCAGAGCCGACACTGCCAACTCGACGTCTGAACCTCAACAATACACAAAATATTGTCATTTTGTTTATGTTTATGATTGACCATCATCTTTTGCATGTTGCAACGTCACTTCCAACTAGCCTATTGCTCCTCTCTACATCTCTAAACTCTCTTATTTGTCTCTTTGTGCCCTAACTGCTCTCAACCATCTATGTCACTTCACCCTGATTTCTTAAGTAGACTCTCCTATTTGTCTCTTCGTGTCTAACTGCTATCAATCATCTATGTCACTTTACCCTGATTCCTTAAGTAGGCAGCAACAGCAATAACCCAAGCCTTATCTAAAACACCAATCCCACTTTCCCTATACTCGTCTTCTTCTTCTTCTTCCTTTTCTAGGTAGTTGTTCAAGTTATTTATCATTATTTCCATCTTTAATTGAAGCCTTTTATTTATTAATATATACAAAAGTAGGATCCATAACTTTTCTTCTTTGACAAAAATTAAAAACGATCCTTTAATAAAATATACTATATATAGAATTAAATATAAGTTTTCTTTTTTATATTATTTTTAGATTACATATTAATTTAGTTTAGGGGTTAGGTGAAGGAACTTAAACCTTATAAGGTACTTATGAGATCTTACATGGATTAATAATAATGTATGGAATTTGTTGTTTGACTTAATTATTAAGTATTATTATATGTGTGGACTTTTTGTTTCTTCCACTCTACTTTCTTTTAGCTAATGGTTCAAGTTCTATATCCCCTTGCTATATTGGGTTTGGCTTTCGCCTACCTCCTTTATGCCAAATCAAGTTAAGGTCGTGGATGGTGTTTGATAAACTAATGTTGGATCTCGTTTCTAGAGCCCAACTACGGAACCATAAAGCGTGAGCGTATTCCAATAAAACCTCCTTAACCATCATCGGTTCATCTTCATTCTCATAACATCCCAAAAATTTTTCCTGTTTCATCAATTGATATACGATAACCAATTCTTATGGTCATGCTCCCAATCATATTGTACCTGTCAAATTTCTCCGGAAGCCATGGCGGGTTTGTCGTGACGAACTATTGTTTCGCCATGGCGAACAAATGGGATTAAGTCAGGCGACCCTTCGAGTGAAGTTCACCGCGGCGAAGTCACCACTGAAAGCCAAAATCCCCTCGAGACAAATACGCCACGGTGAATTATTGACTTCGCCGTGACGAAGTTGTCAAAAATCACACCTAAATACCTTTATATCTTTCCTAACCTTACCCTCACTCTTAAATGTCCCAAATTCACTTCCTTTAATGCAACATTATTGCATAACCATTCCACTACCAATATTATCTCATCATACTCTCTAATCTCTTTTTATTTAATTCATTTCTTACAACTAATTCTCATTATTCATAATTCTTATCTTTCTCCCATAACATCTCACTTATATATATGCAACAACAATTCATAATCAAAATCATCAATCTCAAAACAATAACTTCCTCAAGTATACTAAATTTCAACTCAACCCCGTCTATATGCAAATTCATATTTCGTTAACCTCAAAAGTAAAAAGTTTTACAAAACTTTAATCACATATCAACATGACATCATTCGCTTAATACAAAATACACACGGATGCTCATGTTTGCTATGTTGCTAAAGCTACTCAAAAATCAACTAACTTAGTACAATAGCTAACTATCTTGTAGTTGTCAAATGCTTTTATGCTCTTGATCATTTGATCTCTTGCTCATCACCTAAAGAGGGGAAGGAATGAGGGTGAACTCGAAAGCTCGTAGCTAATAGGTTTATAATCGATAAATAAGCAACAACTATTTTCAAAACTCATTGCCATTATACATTTTGAAAACCATAGTAAATCTTATATGTAAAAATCACCAAACACTTATTTCTTAAAATTCTCAATCAAGTCACAATAACACAAATCACGTATGCATCAACTTGTCGACATAGCATAAGCACATAAGCACATCATAATGGTTTGGGTGGATCCAAAACATAACGTATTACACATTTCCACATAGTGGTCCTGTGTAGCTGTAAACAAAACGTACTATCGCAATCCCACTTAATGGTCTTGCGTAGCCGTGAACTTATAGGAATCCATGAAAAAGCTCCATGTCACTAGCGAGTAGGCGGGAGAAACCTTTGGTCAAAGTGCACTTGACTTAACTTAGGGGACCACCACAAATCCACATAATATGTATTTCATGACTTGCAAAACATATTGCCCAAAAAGGCACTTTTTCGAAAACATGATTTTCTTAACATTTTGCCACACAGGCATAGTTCAGAAACACAATTATCCATGAACATGAAATATGTCACATCCATTTCCATCAACCAAATTCATATACCAAACATATAACAATTTCTCAAGTCATTCAAAAGCAATAATACAACAATTATAAAGCAATTGAAAACATTTAATTCTCTTTCCTTTGAAAACATAGTCATGGCTCATTACTCAATTATAAACATGTAACCCGCCTTGATTTCCTTGCTTAGGAATGTCTTTCTTCTTGCTCCTCTTGCCTCTCTTGATCCCCTTCTTGATTTCCTTTAACAATAACAAAATCCCAATTCAATAGGAATTCTAATTTGAGAACCCTAGGAAAATACATTCACTAAAATAATTTTAGAGTACTTAAACCCACACATTTCCTAAGTTTCATGAACCAAAACCCTTTCCATAAATCCAATCCTTCAGGTCAATTTTTCATGATTATTCTGATCAAGTAGATGACAAAATTTGATAACACTTTCTTATAGAAAAAATTTCCCCATTATCTTAAGTTTCTAATGACACAAAAATCATTCAATTTGGTTCAGTACTCTAAAATGTATACCCCAAATATTTTTGGATTGTTCTTATACTAAAACAGCGTTCTATGTTCAAATTCCATTCAAAAATTTAAATCCTTAGAGACTGAATTAGAACTTAATTTATCAGAAAAGTTGTTGCCCTATGTCTCTAGTTTACTCCAAATCAAACATCATCCCATTTGGATAACTATACAAAAAGTTATACTAAAAATACCGAAGCATGTTCAATGCTGGAAAATTGAGTTTGTCGCGAAGAACTTGTCCAAAAACCCACTTCGAAAACATGTTTTTCGACATTCTTCATCTTTTTACTTCCCATCCTTCACATATAACCCATATTAACCCTAAACCATCTCTTTCACTTCATTTTCAACTTCATTTCAACCCAATATTATTGATAAATGCATCAAAATCTATCTTTGATCTTTAACCCTAAAAGAGAACATTTGCCTATATCATTCTTTAACAACTTTCTACCCATATTCAACTTTATTTAGACTTCATTTAACCAAACCTATGAAATTTAAAGCATAACTTACTTGTTGAAGCTTCAATCTCTTCAAAATCTTCAAGATCTCCAAAACACTAGCTTGATCTTCTTTCTCTCCTCTCTGTCTTTTTCTCCCTCTAATTTTCGTGCTCCTCTCTTCTCAAGCAAGACAAAAATTTTATTTCTTCTAACTTATACTCTTAATAAATGTGAAATGTCCACTTTAACCTTTCCTTATATGCCTTATGTCTTATACCCTTAAGTGTCATGGCCAATTTGCCCTTATACGATCTCACAACTTTAATACTTCAATTCAATTAACCTATGTCATAAAATCTTACCAACATTAACATAATAATTAACTCTACAAAATAATCCCATAAGGACCTCATAATTTATTTAAATTACGCTTATTCCTTAAGAAAAAAATTAGGGGACCAACAACTAGTGATTCTTAATTTATACTAGTTTTCATTATTGGTTATTATTATATTATTTATAAGGTTCCCTTTAATTTTCTATGTGCATTTGTTCATCTTTGGTAATGATATGTGTTAAATAAACTTTACTTTTAATTTGGGAGTTTTCATAAGATTTGATAATTAAAAGGAGTAAATTAGAAACGAAGTAAGTCACTTGGGAGCAACTTTAGAAGATTTGAAGGACTCAAAACACAGCAATAATACTTCATCATGTTCAGGCTATGTTTAAAATAGGGGTCTAAATAACCAACATGCTCCCATGTTCAGCTTATATTTACTAACACAGTGGTTACACGAGCCTATGTTCAACCCGTATTGGTAGTGCTCATTTATGTAAAAAATTCAAAAAGGCATAACAAAGTAATATGGAGCTTAACACAGTCTCATGTTAAGTGAAAGAAAGTTAGGGTTTATTTTATTAAAAGAAGAGATGGTTTGAAACAGGAAGAGGACTTATTGGAAAATTATTTTTGAGGCAAAAAGAATCCATTATAAGCTATATTAAGTAGTTAGAGATCGAAAGAAATGATAATCCTAGAAGAGGATTAAGAAAGTTATTAACATTCATCAAGAATTTTAAGATTCAAGAACCATAAAGATATTTCCTTTATATTTTGTTCTTCTTTATTTTTGTATGGTTTTTCCTTGCTTAATCATGAACTAATTAAGATATAGATCTAGGTAAGATAGACCTAGGATTTGATGTCTTGAACTTATGCTTTGATTTAATGAAATTTCATTTTTTATATTTATTTGTGTTTTTGTATTGATTTGAATAAAAGGATCAAGAGTTGAAGATTTAATAATCGAATACAAACATTGAGATCGAAAGATAGGGTGTACATTTAGATCGCAACATAAACGGTGAGGGTTGAATGGGTTACTTGAGAGATAACTATATGATCTTGATGGGTTAAGGTAGAGCCTATCACAAGAATTCACAAATCGAATTAATGCGTTCTTAAGTTATTTTGATTAGAAAGAGATTTTAGTCAGCTTAATTTAGAAAAAGGATTTGTGCTCCCGGGAGAGAAAACAGTTGCAATTTAGGAATTTTTACCAGTCCAAAGAACTAGTCATTCACTAAATTAGAATAAAGTCAAGGCATAATAAAGTCCTAAAGAATATCTTACTTGGAATTAGTTTATTTATGATTATTTTATTCTTGATCAATGTTTTAATTTGGTGCTTTTATTCATTTATTTCATTTCAAGTTAATCGTATTTGTTATTTCGATAATTAATTTGATAATAAATCTATAATTAACAACTAGTTCTTGTAAGATCAACCTATACTCATCAGTACTAGCTATAACTACACTAAATGCTTGCAGTTAAAATAATACCAAGTTTTTATAGTCATTATCGAGGCCACGCTTTCTTAATATTGATTCAGTGTGCAAATCAGCTAGACAAGATTTTTCCTTTTCTTTTCTTTTATTATTATTTACTATGTGTTCTCTATATTATCTCTTTTACAGTTGATCTCTTGTATACGACAAAGTAAAAATCTTAGGAACCTTGTTAAACCGAACCCCGAGATAAAGAGAACTTTACACATTAGAAGGAAAATCCAAAGATTGATAAAGGTTGAGAAAACAAAGATGGATGTGGAAAACATTATATCCTTGAAAGATTTTACTACATCGAGAACTTAAGGAATTATTTAAGTATTGCGAGGCCCAACATTAAAGCTAACAATTTTAAGTTGAAATCTTCTCTTCTCTTCATGGTACAATAAAATCAGTTTGGTGATCTTCCTATCGAAGATATCAATTTACATATTTCAATATTTCTAAACTACCATTATACCTTAAAGTTTAATGATTTTTCACTAGACGCCATCAAGTTAAGTTTATTCCCTTTTTTATTAAGAGATAAAGCAAGTTGGTGGTAAACTTTCTCAATGGGATCTATTACTACTTGGGATCAAATATCCTAAACTTTTTTATACTACTTTGATTAGAAATGAAACCACAAATTTTAATCAAAAGGAAGGTGAATCACTTTATGAAAGTTTGGGAGAGGTACCAAGAACTATTAAGTCATGCCCCCATCAAAGGGTTGAGAAGTGACTTATTATTCAATCATTTTTCAATGGGATGACCTACAATACCAAGATTTTAGTGGATGTTGCTACTGGTGGTGCTATCATGAATAATACTAGAAGACAAAGTGAACAATTTGATTAAGAATATGATTCAAAATCATTATCAATGGCTAAGTGAAACAAAAGTCCCCAAAAAGACTGAATGTAAGTATGATATTGATGTTTTAAGTCTTCTTACTACTAAAGTTGATGCTTAGACCCGGAAAGTTGTTCGTATAAGTGTGAATTATAGGGGAACATCTAATATTTCATATGACATTTTTGGATCTTTGGTACATTTAGCTACTAATTGTCAATTGAGTAACTCATTTTTCTAAAATTCATCTATTGAATAGGCTAATTATGTCAATAACTTCAACTAGAAGAATAATCTTTTTTCAAATTCCTATAATCTTGAATGGAGAAATAGTTCCAATTTCTCTTATAGAGACAAATTTAACCATGTTTTCCAAAATAATGTAAGGCAACCCCATTGTTCAATTAAGTCTTTTTAACACATGCTCTCTTCTGAAGTCCAATTTAGAGTCTTTACTTAAGAATATTCTAACAAACCAAGCAAAGTGAAATTAGGGGCTTATTTAGGTAATTAGGTAGCTCACTTCTAAGGTTGATGCTTTAATAACCCATAACAAGAAGTTATAAGTTCAACTTGCCTATCAAACTAACTCTTGTATTATATCACCTAGTCAACTTCCTAGCCAACAAGAGAACCCTAGAGAGCATTATAAGGTTATGACATTGAGGAGTTATAAGAAGATAGAGGATTCTAAGGTGAGAGAGGTTGAAAATGATTACAACAAAGATGGTTTGTTGGCCAATAAGGAGAGTGAGACCAAAAAAGAGAAGAAAGGAGAAGATAAAGAGCCCAAATATGTCCCTCCCATGCCACATAAGTCACCTATACCTTTTCCCAAAAGATTGTTTAAAAGCTAAACTTGATAAACAAATTGAAAAAATTTTGTTCAAAAGTTATATATTGATGTTACCTTCACATAAACTTGAAACAAATGCCCTCTTATGCAAAGTTTTTGAGGGAGATATTGTCTAATAAAAAGGAAGCTTAAAGATTATAAAACAATATCTTTTATCGAGGAGTGTATGCTATAATTCAAAACAAATTGCCTTCTAAACTCAAAGATCCTAGCAATTTTTTTTATTTCTTGTGTTATTAACGATGTGAGCTTTATTATATGATTTAAGGACAAGTGTTAGTCTCGTACACTTATCTTAGTATAGGAAGCTCGAGAAGGGTGATTTAAACCCTGCTTCTATTTTGCTACAATTGGTGGATCATTCCGTCAAATATCCTCTATGTATTTTAGAAGATGTACACTATCAAGGATAGTAATTTTTTTGCATATATATTATGTTGCTTTAGAGATGGAGGAGGGTATTGAACTCTCTATCGTTCTTAAATGGCCTTTCTTAGCTACAGTTAGAGTTGTTATTGATGTGAAAAATAGAATGCTTTATTTGAGTGTTGGTGATAAGGAAGTAGAGTTTAATTTGCCTAATGCTATTAAATATTCTTCTTTTGGAGATTCTTGTTGTACGATTGACTTGAATGATCAGTAGGTGATGGAGAAGCTCGCTAAGCATAATTCAAATGATCTATTTAAAAAGTGTTTGGTAAATGAAAGCTCCCAAATCAAAGAGAGTGGAGAAAGCTCCACAGTTAGAACTTAAAACATTTTCCATCCACTCGTTTATAAATTTCTTGGATCCAATTCTACTTATCTTGTGAGTTGCTACTGTAAACGCGGGTCTAAGTAAAGTTGAAATTGAAAAATAGTTGGAAGTCCTCAGATTACATGGAGATGTTATAGGATATACCATTAATGATATTAAGAGTATTAATCAATACATTTACATATATAGAATATTATTAAACAATGATTACATGCCCCAAAAACGACTGATCCTAACATGAAATAAGTTGCTAAGAAAGAGGTGGTCAACCTATTTAATACCGGATCTTATGTTTAATAGTGAATGGGTGAGCCTAATTAAAGTAGTTCCTCAGAAGGGAGTGCGGCTGTGGTTTAAATTGATTGGAGTAAGCATAAAAACATAGCATCCACATTGTTGTTAACAGATTCCTATAGTAAGCACAAACCAAATTCATACCCTTTCTATTTTTTGGGGGAACTATGCGTTAAGAAATAAAGTGGAATCATACATAGCAAAAGGGTCCAACATTTAAATTATTCTCAGGATTCCTTTCAAAAATGATTATGGAACATCAAAGGTTACACTTGCAGCAGACATTAGTTGAGGAACATCATATGCATGTTAACTATCAGAATAAAAAGATGAAATTTGATCCCACAGACCCAGATAAAAGTTTTTGGAGCCTAATGCGCCAGCTTCATTCTATCAGTAAATAGTTAAAGATGGATTGGCAGACAAAAACTACTACTACATAAAAACCATCTGCAACATTATATAATGAACCTACCTATTGTCTTTGCACAAAAAACAAAGACGCAGGTATTACTTCTCCTCCTGCTTTCTCTCAAAGAAGGTAGTCCATCCTTATTTCCAGGGACGCAGTGCTTGCTGCGACTACTTCTCTTGCATCTTAGAGATGGCGTAAACATCCTCTTGTATCCAACCATAAAATTTACAGGAGAAGGATAATTAGAATGTCTCCTCTGACTAGCCCACCAGCTGCGAATCCTCTCACAAGTTACACCTGCAAGGTTCACAACTTGGGTACCAATTAGTACCTACAACCAACAGGTATAACAAAGACGAATTGTTATTTAGCATAGAATGGTGTAATTAAACTCGAGGAAAGAGTATGGAGATAAAAGAATTAGCAAATAAATGAAGGTAATTGGACATTATAAATGAAAAATATATTAGGCATAACAAATAAAATCTAGCAATCAATTAGTTGATATTCATAATAAAATTCAGTCAATAGACCCTATCAACCAAAAAATAGCTAAATTCCACAAGGGCAACAAGAGCTAATGCAGATGAAGCCCTATGGATCTAAGTTTTGTAAATGAAACCCTATGGATCTAAGTTTTGTAATCTATCAATCTTTCAGCTGGGTAGAGTGACTCCCCGTCTCATCGACAGGTTTTCCCTCAGCTAGCTGCCTATCAAAGCTCGAACCACCTGCTGGTTGTACAGAACCTAGATCCCACATATCTGAGAAGCTGCCTGTTGGCCCCAACTCTGGCGAACTATAATTGATAATATTATCCCATAACTCACAGCTAGAACTAGGCAGACCAGCATGACTCTCGAATCCAGTAGTCCATTCATTGTCTTGTTTAACCATACCTTCCATCCCAGGCGACGAGAATTCCAAAAACTTCTTCTGCAGTGTTAAATCCTCAGGGAAAGAGTTAAAATATTCAGGAGCAGTATCCTGTTTTGGGGTCATCAGACTCTTTCCCTTGTAAGTATCATCACTTCTTGAACTACACACCCCTTCAACAGCCTGTTCTGTGATTTTACCTAATGGTTGTGATAGCATTAATTCGTCTGACATGGCGAAATCATCTGACACAGCATTCTCTGTTTCAAATGGCACATCTTCTATTCCTAGACCCATTTCTACCATACCATGTAAAGTGTAATCAGGTCGTTCAACAGGAAGTGGACTTGCAGCTGGGGCTGCAGAAGATAATGTTAGGTTTCTCCAGTCAGATCTGTACTCCACAATTTGACCTTCCATAGATGACTCAGATAGATCCGGCTCACTTTGTTGATGCCTAAGAAATTTCCTTTTCTCTCTAGATGAAGCAATTTCTCCCGGTTGCCTTTTCTCCCTAAGGCGACCTAAGAATGTAGGATTCTTAAACAACTTCCCCAGAAAAGAAATCATTTGTTTCTGCTTTTGCTCTGTTTCCTGAAGCCTTTGATTAACAGTTTCCATGAGATGAACTGTTCCACACTGCTGTTGTTGCAATTCTTCTACGCCATTCATCATCACACTCATATCTTTCATCAATTTATCAACGTCACTTTCTAGTCCAGCCCTTCCAGATTCAGTGGAGGACCCAGTGTAGATTCCAATCTGCTGCGAATGTGGCGACTTGCGCCTCTGTATGTTTCTTAACAGATGCTTCTCACCTCGTCTGAAAGCTTCATTTGCAAACTCCCATCTATCAGTGTTGACCTTGCGAAAACCCTGAATACATGATGAAAGTGATTCAAGAATGAATTGGGAAGAAGCTGAAGCTCATTTTACTGCACATTAGTCACAAAGATTTGGATCATGAGAGATAGTCTGAAACCATTTGATTTAATGCACAGAAAGAACTGAGTTGTAACTTTAAAATCATCTGTAAAACACAAAACAGGATTCTGTAACATACATAATGCCGTTAGATATAACAAGCAGCTCACTGTTATATTATTTGCTCTACTGAAACCTGAAATGCTACCTGTGAAAGATGCAACTCCCCGCTCCATTTCAGACCCAGAGGGGAAGGATGTCTTTCCTTGCAGTATGAATATCAGCAGAATGCAGATCCCTTAACCATTTGCTTAAAAATCTTCTATACCAGTTTCACGAAGAAGAAATACACCTAATAAACTTGATTACTTCCAATAATGTATTTACTTCACTAGAGGTAAACCCCATTACAACAATCCCAAATGAACACCACTTTACATGAACAGTGCCCCAATTACATAAGCTAAAACATCCAAACTACATAATCTTAAACCAACGCTATACAACTAACACAACGATACACCCAGCGCCTATTCAAAACCTGAGAAATATATACATCATCCATAAACGCTATTATAGTACAAAATTTTAATGATTGATCAGTTTCTAATCCAATTACAAAGAAAACATTGTCAGCAAAACCCACAAAAGTCAGACAAAGTCCCAAAACAATACACAAAATCGGAACAAATATACATCAAAGAAAGAGCACAATAACCCGATTAAGGTTGTTATGACACTGCAATACCCACGTAAGTATTAAGTTGACGAACAAAACTTGAGAAATTGTTGTGCTTGAAATTGCGAGGGAGCACAATCCTAGAGAATTCAACAGGGTCCCAAACCACAAAGCTCGCTCCTTTTGCACCCCACGAAATTATCGGGTCCAAACTCCGATCATCTACAAGATCAAAAGTCTTGGACAAAAATGGCGGAATTGGAGTCCCTTGTAAGCAGTCCAATGGCCGAGGCACCCCACTACTCTCTTCCTCCATTTCTTCAGCTTTGACAACTGTTTCTGAAACTGGGCTTGCTTTGAACTCAAACACCGGAGGAGGAGCATAATTCGAAGGATTGAAAGCAGAGAACGCCTCGAAATCCATCACAGGAGAAGCAGAGAAGCTTGTGTCCTCCATAAACGAAGACCCAGATGGGAAATGAAAAGAACCACTCACCGGCGGCGTTGTCTCCGGTTCAGAAGACGAAGAAGAGGAAGGCTTATGGGGTGATTTGTGGTACTTTTCTGCATCTTCTGAGCTCATCAGAACGATCAAAGAATTTTAAATGTGGTTTCAGTAGGATGAAATAGAAAAGAGGAGGCACAAGAAATGGGGATTAACAGCGTGTCCGTGAAATTCAAGGGGCTGAAATGATATATAAGCGTGATCGCCGACAAACTGTTCGATAAAAATCTTAAAAGAGGCGGTGAAGCGTCGCTGCATCTTCCACGGCCACGGCCACGGCCACAAGAATTTCGAGGCATTTTTCGTGTTATTATTTTCACTTTCACTGAAACGACGACGAGCACAATTCAAGTCACCGACCTTAACGGGTTGGTAATGATGTATTTAAAATATTAATCTTGTTAATTGCAGTTTTTTTGTGTGGTTAGGAGACAGGTGGGCATGACCAGGTGTCAAGATTTCATTTTCTGGCATGTGATTGGTAGTTCACTGTTACATGTTTGAAAATGGTGGCCCACTTGCTGTTGGTCGTAATACTTAGTGGCTAAGCTACCTAACTGACCAATCACATTTTAGGCAAAATCTTGTAGGGTAGATTTGTTTCTTTTCTAAAGAAAGATGGCCTACTTGTATTCAAAAAAAAAAAAAGAAAAATGGCCTACTGCACTGCTTCTAGAGACAGGAGGCATTGCGCATTGCGCATTCGTAAGATAAAGATAAAACTTCATGAATATCTAATGTGCTATTAACTAAAAAACAATTAAGAGCAGTAGCTTTTTAATTCCAGAGGTGGATAAATTTTATTTTTGTGTAAACAGTGACTTGAATCCCTCAGTGCACGAGCAGAGTCTGCTAGCTATGGAGTTTTTGTTTGCATGCAAGAGAATGGGAGAAAACACCTACTAAAATTCTCAAACTGCCAAAGTAGGTGGTACTATTTCTCACAAATTGGCAAATATCATAAAGATAGTTGGGTATTTCAGTTCAAATATTGTGAAACCAACATAGAAAATCAAGTTACAATTTATCACTAAGTGAGGAATGCTTTTTGCTAAACAAGATATACCATTTAACTAGAACAACATGACACTAATTTACTTAATAAGAATACCATATTACTAACTCCAACTCCAAGACTAAGCGAGCTGTTTGCGTTGCAACAAGGGGTTGGAGAATAGGGAGTGAAATTTCAACAATTCCCCGCATATCCAAGTGAAGCGAGCAAACCCAAACAAAACTGGCGGCAGGCTTAAACTCATGATCATAGAGCTGAGTCGAGTCTTTGTTCGCTCCAGAAAATAAACAATTTGCAATTGCCAAGCATATATGGAACAAGATCCGCAGAAAAGAAGTAGAAAACACAATGATGGCATAATAAACAGTTATGCGAGAATCCAAATACCCTCTACCAGGCTTCCTTATCATTACTATATTCCCAAAATGAGAGTTCATGTAACATTGTGCAGTTAAGTCTTCAACAAGCCTTTTTCCGCTCTCCGTCTATTTTCATAGCCCTTTTTTTTTTAAATTTACTTGTTAAACATCAAGAAGCGTAAAATGGAGATGCCATGCCAGGAGATGCGTCCTCGAGATTTGCAGTGGAAAGAAAAAGAATGGAACAGTTGCATGATGAAGAAAAAATGCCAACGATTTCATTGAGCTAATTTTAAGTTACAAATTTTACATACAAAATTATGAAACAAATTTATACAGACTTCCCATTAAGGAAGCCGGTGTTACAGGCAAAAGAAAATGTATTTAAGGCATCGATGTAGTTCCTCTGGCAGAGCTAAAAACACAAAATTCTCGAGTTTCGAGATGACAGACATGTACATCAATGATTCTGCGACCAAGTGAATTAATCAAAATATCAGGACAGTTGATCAAAGCAAGCTTCAATGTAAGAATTATTTTTAACCCATCAGACCAGATTTGCAACTTATATAATGACTGCAGAGAGCATGCATTCCTCTTTTAAGGAATAGTTGATGCTCACTGATTGCTAGTAGCCTAGTACATCAGCGAGCTTTGTGCTTAAGTGCATCTGCCGGAAGTCTTATGGGAGTGAATCGACGTAAATATATGGTTTATTAAACTGGGATGGGTAAATCAGAGTTGAAGAATATGGCGCACCTGAGACTATCTAGGCAGTGCTATCCTTGCCAGATATTGAATCGCAAAAGAATGCTGTATTATGTGCATAAATAAGACCTATGGTGTTCCACCCTTCACGCAAGTAATGGCATATCAGCAGGACCAGAATGGGGTGCAAGGGATTTAATCAAAGACTTCAGAGATTCCATGATATTAGCAAAGGAGGGACGTTTCCAAGGCTCACTGCAGGAATACCATTTGTATTGAGACCGTATAAAAATTAAATAACAGTAATAACGAACAAATAACCACCAGGCACACTGGCTTAACGAGAGATGAGGATTAAAACCAAAACTAGAACTTCGAACTCACTTTGCCCAGCAAGCCTCAATAAGGGCGGCCACTTGAGGATTTAAATCTCTTGGAATCTCAAGCCTTTTTCCCTTGAAACCAACAGCAGCTACAACCTACAAGGTAGGCATCATATCCATAAATTTCCAGCTGTAAATGCAGAAAGAGAAAGCACCAAAATGATTACAAATCAAAAGGTGCAAACACAAGGGAAGATTATTATTTTGGAACAACTCTCCCAGCAGGTAGACTGCAAGTTGGGAATTGCTGGGAAGTTTCCATGAGGAAACCTGGGATGTCTAAATCGTCAGTAAGTGAAGCTACTAAACTTTCACGGATATCGATTCCTAAATAGATGCCCTGCACTTGGGCCCCTAGTCAGCCAATTGCTGAGGTATATCATAACAGACAATCAAGGACCAAAAAAGGTTACAAGATAGGGTGTGCATCAAATAGCTAGTCGACAAAAACGACCAATATGTTCTCTAGTTATTAAAAGAGTCGAACTGGCAGATATATTATTTTACTGATCTCGTGGTATGCCCAAAATATCAATTATTCACTATCAAATTGCTAGACTTCCTCAATTCTGCTTCCCAAACAACATAAATAAGAAGTCAACTCAGAATAAGACTACATTAAGATTGAATGATGTCAGAAGTAATTAACAACTCCAGAACAGAAACCTGTGCTGGATTTAAATTGCTCCAGGGCTGTTGCAGTGTTACAATCTCCCACAAGATGACACCAAAGCTGTATACATCTGATTTCTCATTTGACGGTTCATCGCGGAGAACTTCTGGTGCCATCCACTCAGGCTAATAAATAGGACAAATGAACATAAGATCATAATATCAGAATAGCATGTTCATAACAACTTAAAACAAAGAGTTATAAGACAGTGGATAAGTTCAGAACCACTTACCGTCCCAGCTGCAGACTTTGATGACAGGAATGTATTTGCTTTTAATCGAGAAAGGCCAAAATCACAAACCTGATCAGGTCAAAGAAAGTAAACAAAAGAGTTAAGTGCAATAAACAAAAAAACCTAGACATATTGCATAATTAATATCAGCACTTGGATCAACGGCAAAACTCTACACATCACAAAATTCAAACAGCACAAACATGATTATTTAGTTAACAGATATACAAAAAGAATCACCTTGCCAAGTAACAATTCTAAACAGTAACATATCCATGACAAGAGGAGACACTAGAAATATTGTAAATTGCATAAGGCTGCATAAACAGCCATGCCAAGTTGATAATGGCGAGAAACTAATTGGGATTGGATAGGGTTTGGATGATGTCCAGGTCTCCATCCATGTGGCATATCAATAAACAACCAACTGCCTACATTGGAAAACAACTTAAGGGTGCTGTGAAATCCATAAGTATACACAGGAACCTTGTAAGAAATTCTATTTTTGGATATCTCACTCTAGATGTAGCTCGAGTTTAATCCCAAGATTTCACTTCTGAGGCATCAAACAATCATTAAACAGGCCATGAAAGAGATCTATAACGAGCCAAATTTGGAGTCCACCGTCTAACCTTTACTGTGTACTTCTTGTCAACCAAAAGATTTGGAGACTTTAAATCTCTATGGACAATAGGAGGATTTCGTTTGTGAAGATAATTCATGCCTTTTGCCTGTGAGAGTTCAAAGCACCTTGATTAGTTTTGAAAGATATGACAAACAGCTCTTGGCAAGCTAAAATCAAAGCAAAGGTAGTGACCATATAAGCAAAAATGCATACCACATCATAAGCCATATTCAGACGTCGTCTTTCATCTAACATCTCTCTTGCACCAGACTTATGCAACAGCCTAAACAAGCTACCTCTGAATGAAAAACCACAGATTTAATCAAACCACAAAAGTAAAAAGTTTTTTAAATATCTAGCAAAAAAACGGAAGATTTTTCCAAAAAAAATTGGAAGATGGGGATTCTCTCTAAACTCATGCTTGAGAGAAATAGAACAAAAGAAATGTCACAAGGGAAAGAACCCACAACCTTGATAAATATTCTGTCACTATGGACAAATTTGGGGGCTGCGTTACTGCACCCATGAAAAGAACAATATTTGGATGCCGAACACGCTTCATTATTGCAACCTAACAACCAAAAGAAACAACTATACATATGAGATTAAAAGGCAAGGTTTTGTCAAAAGTTCATGTGAAATTTTATTGAACTCACAGTGAACACTCACCTCTCTCAAAAATTCTTTGAACCGGTCTGGATGAAACTCTTGCTCCATGAGAATTTTCACAGCAACTTCCTGTGGTTAAGATTATTATCCAGAAAAGAATCAGGATAAGGAGGCTGAAGAAGAGGAAGAGGCAGTACAAAGAACATTGTAACTCAATTAATCAGTTAAAACACGTTGAGAAAACTTAAAAACATACTTAAGCTAATTGTACTGGAAGCTAAAATAACACTATTTACTATTATAAAACTCAACAATAAGACATTGATAGATCATACAAATGAATGACCAAACATAAAAGACTTCTATGCAAAAAATAGAACCAAATTTCACTCTCATAAAACCAACAAATCCCTAGAAAAATCCATATCATGTCTACTAATCAGGTATATTAGTTGCCATTCTAGCAATTAGGATTATAGTTCCAAACATTAAGACCTATATTCAATAAAACTAGTCACAACCTGTTAGTGGGCAGGTCAAGTTGCAAACAAATGGTAAACACGGCGCTCTAAACATTCAGAATCTCCAAGGCCAGATTAAGGAAATTTCTTGAACACAATTCATCTACAGTGCACTATGGTAAATAATGGATTGACACATCAATTCAGTGACATAGACTTCAGCTTCATATCTCCTTGACTGGCAATTTTCACCACTAAATGCACAATCACAAGTTCCATAAGTTTTAGCATTTATTGTTAAATTTCACACTGAAAGCAAAAAGGAAACAAAGAGATGTGTGACATGTCTTCAAAGACAATGTTTATGATAAGGGAGGCAGCTTACCGAGCCATGCCATTCAGCACGGTGGACTGTTCCAAAGGAACCTAACAAGAAAAACCAATTCAATGTCAATCACCATGCCACAGGGAACAACTATTAGCTAATATATAGCTAGTAGGTATTACTGTTTCTCTAAAAGAAGTGACATAAATACCAGAAATAGTCTACCTGCTCCAATTCTCTCTTTCAAAATAAGATCACTCCAAGGGATGTCCAAATCTTCCACATCATGTGAAAGTTCTTTACTTTGTTTACTAGATACCAATTGACTACTGTCAAAGAACCTCGAATCTTTACTAGTATTCACCATCTCGTATGATAAAACTGGTTGGACATGCCTGTGCCCAGTGGATGGGATATGCTTTGCGGGGATTGGATCTTTGGTCATGTTTATTGATTGTTTAGCATTATGTGAACGATTATATGGTTTGGAAAGTTGGGAATCTCTTTCTTGTTGAACAATATTACTTCTTTCATTGCCTGCCAGATCAACTGGTTGAGAATACATAGAGATTCCAGAATCTTCTTCAGTAACAGCACCTGGAAATACACAACAAAACAGCAGTTATTATTGAAATCTTACATTACAATAGCCTATACACCTGAAGAGATGAAGTAAAAGATTGAAAAACAAGAAATCCAACAAATTGCATATATAACATTAGAGTTTTCTTGCATGGAATGAGCGAGGAAAAAAACTGTTTAACACTTGCACTACTATATCAGTCTTCTCTACCAATGTGAGCCATGATCTAATTAATTCATTATTTTAAGCATTCATAAATAAAAGAAGCATCAATCTTCTTCACAATCCAAATGCATAATGAGAACAAAGGGACCAAACTGCAATAAAGCAAATCTTGAGTTTCAACTGGCATCTCAGCTGTTATTAACTATGACAACTTGTGGAGACAACTGAAAGGTCAACAGTTGAGACCTTGAAATGTGAGTTACACTAAAATCCAATAGAGTGGGGTGTGGGTTCTTCTAGAGCATTGCACTTCCTATGAATTGCCAAATGAGGCACTTCCGATGTGGCAAGATCAAAAAGAAATCAAATACCCTATGTGATACAGCTAGAAATATGTATGAAGCTTGTCTATTTTAGTTCTCTTTCTTATACTTCTGTTTGTAATGTCAATCTATAGCATTCTGAAACAAACATTTCAACCCATCAGTTGCAGAAGGTTTAACAAATTCCAGAAACAGTAAAGGTGTTAGTATCATTGAAATAGAAGCAAGGAGATGGATTGGTATGCGAAGAATCAATTAAAAGAGGACTCAACTTTCAATACCATGTTTGGAACATGTGAAACTAGAAACAATGTAGGCACCAGCAACTACAAAGCATACACAGAAGCAGAAGCTAAAGACAATAAATAGAAGAAGAGTTAACTAAAGACAAGCCAAAGAAGGAGTCTCGTGGGTTGGCCTGTCGATGCATTACCTGTTGAAGTATTATCAAAGACAAGATTGAGTGACTGACAGTCCGAAAAATACTGTTTGGCCATTGACCTGTAATCAACGGTAGGTTCAGCTGATTTCATTCGGGGATAGCGCAATGGTGAAGAAATTGAGATGGAAGAAGGACCATTGAGCGAGGAGTCGGGCTCGCATAAACAGCCTGGCTTCCCAATTAAGTCAATTAGATATTCTCTGGAATGGGAGAAATACACTTCGTAAGATGTCTTTGATAGATTCTGGCTACAAGAATCAAACAACTAGAGACTACTGGCGCAGTTTGAATTACATTATAGTGCACTGGGAAAACAATTAAAAAAAATTATTAATGAAAGTCTAAATGTTGAAAGAATTTTTATTTTTTAGCTCCCTGCAAAGGCTATCAAGACACATGTTCAACAAATGTAATGTTTACCTGCTACTGCTACACGCTTTAAACAAATTTTTAGTTGATCAAAAACATAGTGACTTTCAAATTCAAATTGACGCTACAGCTTAAGTATTTGGGAAATCCAAACAAAACCGTATCGGCACTTTGGTAAACATTGGATTGAAGACAACAATACCCAGAGTTGAAAAGTAAACAGTATCACTCTGCTTCTCGGATAGACTACTAAACAAAATTTGACCATTTGTTCCAATTCTTACATATATATGCCAACAGATATCATAAAAGCCAAGAAAGAATACCTTTCAAGACCAAAACGTACGAGACATGAGGTAGCATCATCTCTTCTGCAATATCTGCACCCCTTTGCGATTCGACAAGGTAGATCAATGATATCAGCTAGAACCTAGACAAGATCACACAGTTCACCATTAACTCTCTTTTCTTCCTAGGAAGAAAAAGATAAGGTACATAAGACAGAGTATCGAATCTGGTTAAGCTATTATAGAAATCTGTTACACTCTTGGCATACTCAAAATACTAGGATTCACCCAAAAGTTTAAACAGCAAAGCAGAAAACCAATTAGCAATTACAAAACACCAAGATAGAATCTACCTTAAATAGTAAACATCGATGTCTACATAAGCCAATGGAAAGGCTGCCTATAGGGACCACAATGGATCCTAAACAATCTTTTACATCATGACTACGTTCCCTCCAGATCAACAGTAAATCTTCTTCCACAGAAGCTGATCCCCTTATGGTAACAACAAAAAAAATATGATAAACAAAGTATTATATATCAATTGCAATATAAAAACCACTTCAACCTGCTCCAATATGAATATTACTTACCCCATGCACTTGCATACAAGCTTTGCCAGCTGATCAACTACCTCTTTTGATGTTCTACAGCTGCGAGAAATGTTATGAACTCTATTTTGAAGTTCCTTCAAGCCTGGATCACTACGTTGATCAATCAAAACCACTTCCAGTGACGAACCATCACTTGGATTCACAGATTTCAGAGACTCAATCGATGGGATGCGACCATTCTCTTGTAGATCAGTGCACACCGTCCACACATATGGATCCATTCCATGAATTAGGTAAAAACCATCAGGAATTTTGTCAAAGTATGACAAGCAACCATTCACCTGATGCATGTTGAGTATATAAGACAAATTAAGAACTCCAGAAGAAAACAATGTTAACATGACAACATGCGACCCCCTCTAACCTAGAAACAGAGAATACCATACAAAGCTACACTGATTTGACACTAAAATCTAAAATCAACAACTTGCAAACCCAATCATGAGCCCAAAACGTTTTCCTATCAAATACTATGATTTTTGCTGACTTTAAAATAATGTGTTTTTGGTATCCACACTTTAAACAGTTGAAGGATCGAAAAAAAACCTGGCTGAATCAAATGAAATTCCCCGGCCATGAAACTTTTTGAAATAATCCTTTGGTCTTTTGTAACACCATTAGAACCTGACTTTCATATTTTCTACTCAAGTCATGGGAATTTTAAGTGCAATGAGTTCCACAGATCACAATGTCAATGAAGAGGAGTTAAAGACCCAAGGTAGCATATTACATCATCTCCAGTTCCCTGTGCCAATTGTTTAATAAAGAATAACATTACTTGTGGACCCATTGGTTTCTTCCAACAGTCCCTTTATTGTCTCAACAATCTATGGCCTTCCACTTATTAATTTGCCTCTTATCTCTCTATTCAAAGCATTGTGCATGACAGCACTTGTCCTTATAGAACTATGCTAAGAACCAGATGGAAAGAGAAACCCTACTTGGTTGCTAATATAGTATACTACCATGACAAGGATTCAATGTAAATAAAGGTAACGAAACAGAAATGGGAAAAATCACAGTAATAAGTTATTAATCTTTTTAAACCTTGCCTGTCAGGTACCCTTGAGGAAAATTAATGTCCTAACTTAACTATGCTATTATTTATGTGGGCTTCTCCAGAAAAAATAAAGGTAGAAATAATATGGATAAGAGTTCTTAACTTGAGCAATTAATTCCATATTCAGTAATAAGGATCATAAGGATGAGAAAGGAGGGTATGGGCCTTTCTTTCCTACACTAGAAATTTTGCTATACAATTTTCATCAAAACTATTAGCAAAACAAACGCATAATTTCAACAGCAACAAATGTGAAGTCAACAAAAGTAAATTCCTCAAAAAGATACCAGTTGGTACATTCAATTCCTGTTATATCAGTAACGCCACTAGTAATGATCATCTAGAGAAACAATTTTACTATGCATCAGCACTGTCACGTATTTCTTAGAGATGAATAATAAGACAGCAAAGTCGAACAAGTACTAAAATTTTGCCAAGTCCATCAATTTCAATCATCGAACTACCAACAAAATTACAGCGGACATTCCTCCACAAACTATGACAACAACTTTGCAAGTAAAGTTGGACGGATGTTGTTCTCCGCCTCAATTAAAACGCATACATGTGGAAGCCAGGAACCAGAAAGTATGGAAGTGAACATCAATAATTATTACCGTCGACAAAACAAGCATATTAAACCTGTCAAGTGAATTCATATGCCAGTATCATAAGTAATTCATATTCAAGGATTTAAAATTAACTTGTCGAAACACGTCTATCTCTACACCATATAACTATGATAATCTGCGCACTTGGATTTCTTTTAGACACACGCACGCAGTCAAAAGCAGAAAATAACACGACGATAATGCCAAGTACGAAAATTAGAAATAATAATCGCACCCAAAATCTGTGAGACACCGCCTCCGGAGAATTAGAGCTGGATGAGCGCAGCGCAGATTCATCAGGAACCGGATCCAGAAAATTCGGATCATCAGCACAAGTTGCTTCGGACGACAACCGCAACGCCAAAGCCAGTTGCAACTGATAACTCTCCTCCGTCTGCTGCGCCCAGCTCTTTCCAGAAGAACCCCCCGAAAACGCGGTACTATCCCCCGCCCTGGCCCTAATCAAGTTGCCGTCCTCATGCATGTAACCGCCAAATGCTTCAATCTCATTTCCTCCGGCCGTTGACAGAGTGGGAGGATAATACTCTCCAGACAACGAGCTCTCTCCAAAGCTACTGCCACTCGATTGCCGTTGCAATCCGATCGACGAGGAGTATAAGTTCAAGTTCCCAATCCGATTGTTACTAGACTGTTGATTCGGCCTATGATCGGACTCCCAATCAAAGCCTCTCTCTGACTTGAGCTTACTATTCTTTGACTCGCCCGAAATGGACGATTCATAGTACTGCGGCGGGTCTAACTGTTCGTCAGGGAACTGACTGAGAAGCTTGTAGTTGGATCTCCGACCAGGCATTTCCATGTGAGATATCCGATTTGAAGACTTTCGCTCTTAGCTAAAAAAGAAGCGTAAAAACCCTAGAAGAACCGCCATTAAAATATAGAGAGAGAGAGGGGAATACGGAGGTCTGGTAAAGGTGAGCTGAACCTGATGGAATGAGTCTCTCACTAGAATTGTTTTTCCTCTTTTTATCTTTCTCTCTCTCTAGAATTCTATTGTCGGAGAGCGAAAGCGGTGCGGTTTTATTCGGTGGCGTAATCGTAATATCAAACAGAATTGCCTTTCTATTTTTTCAATTAAAGTTTTTGGGAAATGGTTACTTTACTCCGCTATTCATTCACACATTAATTGCTGACTGCTTATTGGTTTTGCTGGGCAGTGAGTGACTGCTACGTTTCCTGAAATTTCTTCTTGTTTGGCAGATTCAATAAAGTAAACGGTCCAATCCTTGCTTCTTAACCTTTTAAAAATATACTATTCTAACTATTCTAACATGTAACATTTTTGGATTATTCATGACGCGAGAATATCTAACCTTCTTAAATTTCCAACAATATGTGCACTTTTGGTATTAATTAATAATTATTCATATGGAAATGGAATACCCGCACAAAAATATTATTCTCTTTTGTTTTCCAACTGAAGTTTCTAATTTGGAAGTCGATAAATTATACTCTAAAAAATTCGTGCCTCGGAAAATACCAAGTTGACTCCCCAAGGGAACAACTTGTGTACTGCATTATTAGAAAATCAAGTTGAGTGACCACTGACGTTCCATTGTCAGAATTTAACACAATTGGCTAGCGAGAGTCCATTATTAGATCTAAAAAGTCGCCAGCAAAGTAATTTCCTTGTAGCTACAAGTCTACATAGTAAATACGACTAACGTTGAATAATGTAAGGGTCTCACTATTCTGGTAAATACTTTATGAAGTGCTACTTTTACATTTACTCTTTCTATAATCACATTTGCAAACTTGGATGGTTACACTTTCGTGATTTGCTTATTTCCTCGTTTTGTTACTAATATAAAATTTTGTTATATTTAAAAAACTTAAATATTATAGATAAATTAATTTATTCAATTTCTTATGAAATATTGATTAATAAAAATTGAATATGTTTTATTTAAAATAAATAAGAAAAATTTTGTGTATAAAATTTATTTATTTAGGTAAAAAACCACTAGCCTTTAGTATAATTCCATTAATTCCACCATGCACTTTAAAAATTTTACGAGAAACCTTTTATTTTGTGGAAAATCATTGATCATTTTTGGGACGCATAAAACTCTACGCAGATAGCAAGTTATCATGTAGTATATATCAAAAATATTGATTTATCTTATTTACATATTAATGCTATATTAAAAATAAAAATATATTAATTTAATTTAGTAAAATTTTGTTTTATTTATAACATGATATTAAACTAAATATCTTATTAAATTTTAAATTATTATAATAAAATGATCAATTTCCTATTTTATTTATACTTTATATTTTAATAAATATTTTATAGTTAAATTAATAATTGCATCTCGTTACTTATATCAAAAAGTTTAAACAAATATTTTATATAAAACATAATTTATTTTTATTGGTAATTAATGATTTATTACATTTTAATGATAATTAATAGTATATTAATTAGTTTAAAACAATAGCCGTGTAAATTTTTATTTTATAATATAATAATAATAATAATAATAAGTAAATAAGACGGTTAACATATTATAATAATTGATAATTACTTGCTAAAATTATATTAAAATAAAATTATTATTATTATATTTGTAATATAAGTAATGATATATAAATATGTTAAATTAATATATTAATATATTTTAAATGATAAAAATTCCTAGAGAGGCTAAGGAATAACTTATAACTTTTCACAAAATATAAAAATTACTAGAGAGGCTAAGGAATAACTTATAACTTTTCACAAAATATAATAACTTTCTACGAGATCTTTAAAATACAATATGTTTTCAATTATAAAGGTTGGTAGCCATTTGTCTGCTAAGAATATTTCGTCGTTAAAATTATTAATATATTTTTATTTTCTAAATTTATATATTTCAAGATATCTAAATTCAAAATATTTTATTAAATAATTATCAAGCTTCGAAATAAAAATTTAAATATTTTGTTTTAAAATTAAACCAATTTAATTACGAGTTAGTAATTAGTATTAAATAATTAAGTAATATATAGTTAGTTAATAATATAAGTAAAATTACAAAAAAGATAAAACCAAGAATCGCCATTAGTTTTTATGATTTTTATAAATTATGAAAACAATAAGCAATAAAAACTAAAATTAGAAATTAGAAACTTTTTATTGAACTTTAAAAAAAAGAATAGAACTCTTAAATAAGTTGATTAAGAATAGTCAACAAATGTTATCATTATTTGTTAATATATTGTACATACATTCCATAATATAACATCCAAAAATGTTAATTTGTTCGAGTTTGAAGCTCAGTCTAGTAAATTATAACCTTACATGTAAATAAATTGAATTTCATTTTTAGAGTATATCATTGAAAATTAGAAGACAATATATTGTATTTTATTCAATAAAAAGAGTGATGCTTGGTAAATGGATTGTGTCAATTTTTATGACATAAAAGAGTATTTATTTGAAAAAATTTATGAAAAATAATTTGTGTCGTTTAAGAACTTGATAATAGTTATTTAATAAATATAATTAAATACCTTATTGAAATAATATTTAATATCTATTTCAAAGTTAAATAATTTAAATTTTATTTATTCATTGAATTTTGTAGAAATGTGTAGTAAGCAAAATAATTATTATGGTTTAATTTATATGATATTAATATTACGTAACTAATTTAATAGTATATCAATCACATTTTTTATAAATATTATGAAAAAAAGCTTTTACATTATTATGTTTAATAAAACTCCTATTATTATACTCCATCAAATTCAAATTCCTTCTTATAATGTGACAATGCACTAGAGCGACATTTTATCAAGGAAGCTTGTAAAAGGAAAGTGAGCAGGAATAAGATGCTAAGGGTTATGTAAACACGTTAGGTCAAGTAATGTAGAGTGCAGCAATAGTGGACACCGACAAAAATTAATTGAGTTAAAAGTGTGACATTAGAATATGACGTACACATATCGAATAAATGAACCTAAATGGCGTGACACAAAGGCCTATGACAATTGTTGCTCGTATTGATGTTTGACCATTTATATGGTCACGACAACAATAACAACCTGTAATTAAAAATCTGCCCTGAAATGCAGGATTTGAGAAAATTCAAAAATATACAATTTTATCCTTATTTAATAAAGAGGTTGTTTTCGGTAGTTCTAAAAAAAAATCTAAAAAATTGTTGGAAGAAACCAATAGACAAATACGTAAATAATAAATGCGTAAAATACAAAAAATAAATAAAAGTAGGTGAATAAATAAGCAAAAAACAATTAAAAATGAAATAAATAAATAAATAAAATAACTGAAGAGACAATTGCATAAACAAAGGTAGTAAAGCTAATAAAAAGACATGAGAATCAAAAAAATAAGATTCAAAAGGCCTATGAAAAGAGAAGGATCTCTTTATATAGGGTCCTCTAATCATATCCTAGTTTGTCAAAGTTTTTTATTGGGTGTTAAGTTATTGGTAAGTTCTAATAGGATATATCTTTCTTTATCACAATCACCTAATTCTTGCTAGCTCTTTCTCTTCTTCTCTTACAGTCCTTAAGTATAATCTTTTCACATCTTCTTATTGAAACGTTAAGATGTCTTATCTTAAAATGTCTGAACCATCTAAGCTTTTCTCTCTCATTATACTATCAATATTAGCCACCCAAACTTGTCCTTTGCCACTTCATTTTTTACTTTATATCTTTTTATAAGATTGCATATACAACGAAGCATCCTTATCTCCGCTACTATTAACTTATGATTATGTGGCTATTTGACGGGCCAACACTCTATCCTATAAAGCATGATCAAGCTAATTGAGAGTTTACCTTTTAACTTGATCGGTATGTTTTTATCACATACAACTCATGAGGCGCTCCTCTATTTTAGCCACTCTGATTTGATACGGTGAATTATATCATCATCTATCTTTCTACCATTTTGGATAGTGATTATAAGGTACTGACTATATAATAAATATTGATCTCTATATTGGATGCAACCTTGCAGCCCAAAAAGTAACGCTCTAAGCACTCTGTCTTAATCCTCCTCATTTTAAAGCCCTTAAATTCTAGTGTATCCTTCTAAAGTTCTAGACTAACATTAATACCCTATTTTGTTTCATCAACTAAAACAATGTCATCAGTAAACAATATACACCAAGGCACATCAAATTGTATATTCTTGGTAAGCTCATCCATAACTACTGCAAATAGGAAGATGCTCAACGAGGATCCTTGCTGAAACATGATATAATAGAAAAAAATACTTTGTATCTCCTCATATAATCCTTACTCTAATCTTAGCACCTTCATTCATATCACTAATAACATGTTATGAGCAACAGGTAATCCTTTAACTTCTAAACATATATAGCAGTTCACTAAAAACCATTAACTATCTTTCATATTCATAAGCATAAATAAAAATTTTCAAATCTTTCAAATACCCAGTAAGCCATAAAGCCTACATAATAAGTGTTGAATTTTGGTGAAGTACACGAGGTATTTTGAAAAGAGAACTAAAGGATCATGAGTCAACCTTTAGTGAATTATTGGGAAAGCAACTTGGCGATCTCGCTGGTCCTAATTTTGTCTTTGCCTATAGCAAAGACTTTATTTTGTCCTTAGTGAGAAAGTTTTTATGTATTACACCAAGGCTCTATAAGATGAACAAGTTACTCTTTGAGTCAATTAACAAAACATATTGAAAGAATGAATCAGGAGAAGAAGCAAGCCTCCCAATTGTTGAGTTTGACAAACTTGGCAAAGAGTTTTGAGAGATCGGAGTGAGGGGGAGGTAATCGAGGATTTTATCCAAGATAGAGGAAGGAGATGGAATCTGCTTCCACTTCAATTGGGGATCCACTATGCTTCCTAAAGGTGAATAGGCTAGTCTCTTCATTAACATTTTTTTCTCAAATATCCCCAGTTCAATTCTTATTGCCTAATTTCTCTCAACGATTCTCCTTTCCTATGTATATCCTTGTCACTCCCTTCTTAGGTTTTAATTTCCTTTCTTAGGTTTTAGTTTTATCATGTTAAAACAAACATTTAAAACACTACTTTTATGATATAGTTATGTTAATTTAGGGAGAAAGACAAAGATAGTGTTGTGCTAAGGATTTTTGGAATATGAGTGTTGTGTTGGGGATTTATAGAGAACGGGTGTCAATTATTTTGGGTTTAATCAAAATATTATCATTATTTTTATAATTAACTAATCTGACATGTCACGTATTCCCAAATAATGACATCACATCAAACTAATGAAAAAGTAGTAGAGTGACTAGTTTATACCTTATGGATTGAAATAAATCAAAGGATCTTTAGTAGTAGGGAATCCAGTGTTGAAACTTTCACACAATGACTATTAAAGAAAATCAGGACAACTACACTTGCAAGAGACATTACTAATCTCATAAGTCCAGAAACTTGTCAATCTGTGGAAATTGTAGTAGTGATATGCTTTTATCATTCATGTTAAAGCTTATGTTTTAATCTAAGTAATGTTATCATGATTCTAAGGTTAAGCATTTAATAGTTTAATACTTTATAATGCATGGACCTTGAGTTGTAACCTAAAGTATCTCTTTAAGCTTACTTAATGAATTCTTTATTTATCTTTTAAAAAAACAAATATACGAACACCTTGCCATTAGAAGAGCTCGTTGGATCACTCGACGCCTACGATATGAAAATAAATGAATTGCATGAAGCGGAAGTGACTATAGAAAGAAGAGATTTGGTGTTTAAATTTTCTAAAAATAAGAAAATTGATGAAGAGGATACCTCTACAAGTGAAGGTGGTATATACGATATAAAGCTCATCAAAGAGAAATTCAACATGTTCTTAAAAAGGAAGAGGGATACACAATTGAAAAGGAAGAAAGTACTTAAACCGCATGTGATGGCTCTATTAGTTTGGTAAAATAAGGTGACAAATAATGATGATGTGCCCTTTTCCTTAAATTCATATAATAATAATGATGATTGTATATTAATCTTTTATATAATGAATTAGTGAATCTATAAAGTCTATGAACATGAAAAAGAACAAATAATCTTTAAGTATAAAAAAGATTAAAAAAACTCAAAGATGTATGAATGATTAAGAACGAGAAATGACACAATATAATCTAAGAGTGTGTTTTTTGCTAATGATATGGTTGATGATCTATTGTATAAGAATGAGACATTGAAGAACGAGATCAATGTCCTCAAAGAATCATTATCTAAGTTTACTTTAGGAAGTGAACAATTAAATGGCATGCTTGGAGCCTAAAAGAGCTCTAATGATAGCCATAAATTTGGTTTCACTTATGGAAGTGCCCCATCCAATGCCAAAATTATTTTTTTAAGAGTTAAGTGTTTACATGATGAGTTTATGCTTAAATCATCATATGAATATATTGCAACTTCTAAATACTACAAAAATCAATTGCTCAGCTAGTACCTTTTAGGTCCCAAACATAATGAAAATTACATGCATTTATATACAGGTCACATTTAAAACCTATAGGGAGTATAATTAATGTAAGAAATAGGAACAATTTTCATCAAAGGTCATACCGAAAAAGCATGCAATATTCTTCACATTCATATATTCCTCTTTATTCTCAAATAACATAAAATAGGCTCATTTTCATCTTATGTCTTATAAGAAACAATGAAGCATGACATTTGCTTAAAATCAATGCAGGTCATATTTTCATAAAAATAGATGTCATATGTTATATGATTTGTTAAGCCTCACTATCATACAATGAGAGCCTATAATCTCTCACATAGCTAAAATAGGGCATTATATCATTGACATCATTCATTAAGACCTAAAAATGCAAATAAGTCTTTTGTATGTACTATTTGCTTATAGGATAGAGATTTTGAAAAGAGAGGAGGTCTAGAGTTTTTGAAAAAGAAGAAAGGTAAGTTATCTATTTTCACCTTTTGATGTTTATAAACATATATATTATACGTCCCTTTTAATGCTGACAAAAAAGGGAGAGAATGGTAATATTAAAACTTGACCGTTTCATAATGAATGAATCAAGGGGGTGTATATATTACATGTTGCTTTAGCATAAGGGCAACTTACCCAATATCATTTGTTTTCCTAAATATAACCAAATATTTTGTCATTATTTTTAAAAATGATGATTATTGGACCAAGTAACATTCTAACTCATAATTTTGATGATAACAAAATATGTTACTACTAATTTTTTTTTATTCTTTTTGATATTAGTATGTTAATATATGAAAGACTAAGTTTAATGGAAGAGTAAAATGAGAAAAGGAGTCAAATCAATTGAGCAATTTAAGGATAGAGAAAATGAGCAAACTAGAGCACATATGCAATTCAAGCGAAGAATTAAGAATAAGAAGGAATCAAGCATATTAATATTTAAGCAAATCGTTATAATCTTTTTTGTAATCTTATATTGGTCATTTCAAAGAAATAAGGGTTTAATTGTTACATGATCATTTTATATAGTGCATAATGCATAAATTTAGTCTTAATTGAGAGAGGATTTATTTTAATCTTTCAAAAAATCTTTTAATCTTCATGCATACTTTGGATTATTTTTGAAATAGTTTTGAATCAAGTTTTTGTCAAAATAGATTATTTTGATCTTTACATGACTTAAAAGTTTTTAATTTTTTGTTTCAAGAAGTTTGGTTGACCAATGAGGAGGTATAGACAATCAATGTTAGGATTTTAGATAGAATGATCGACCAATATAATAGTATGGTGGAGTTACTTTTAATAATATGTACTGTGAGTTTTTCATGTTTAGTTATCTTCATATGGTAGAATTTATCTATTACTTTATGTTCTTTAAGTTTCATCCAAATTCATAGTTATTAAGTGTCTTTTTGGTTTATCTGTTCAGCTTATAGATGTGACACCTTAATACCCCCTGGGAGGATACGGGGGCACCACGCAGACAACTTGCATGCAGAACCAAAAACATACGAAACATTGATCATGCAATCTCAATAACTCAAAGCAGAAGTAATTCGGAGAAAACATACATCATAATACACTGAGCTTAATTACAACTTGTTCCAAAATGGAGCCAGCCTGAATTAATGTTATTACAAACCTTCAAATAAATCAAAAGCCATATATATCAAGACAAGCCCAAAACAAACTAAAAAAAATACAATTTTATCAAAACAAGACTTAGACTCCATTGGCCATTGCGGTTGACTCGTCCCAGTCCTTATGTCCTTCTCTTTGAACCTACACGGGGCAAATCCACCGTGCTAAGCATAGAGCTTAGTGAGTAATAACTAACCTATGCCTAAACTGACAACTAAAGATACACAATCATAAAATATCAGAAACATGCATTAACAATTTATCGAAACGAATAATTCAACATATTATATTGGATCTTAACAGATTGTACAGAAAATAGAACTGAGTCTCAAGAGAGGGTATAAACCCTTCATAATCAGAACACAATTTCTTTGTTTATAGCAGAGTCAAACAAAAATCAGAATATAAAATCATATAACTGTTAAATCCATTTACAGAGGCGGGTAACGGGAGTTGTACAGAAGAGACCGAAGTCTAGACATCGAAGTGTCCGGAAGAGACCAAAGTCTCGATACCGAAGTGTTCAGAAGAGATCGAAGTTTCGACACCAAAGTTTCAATAATAAAAGACACCAAAGTGTCATTAACAGAAGACATCGAAGTGTCACAGAAGCAGCTGCAGACCTTCTAGGCATGCCTATTTACCCACAACTAGGACTCAACAGTTTTAAAACAAAACAAGGTCATTTCAAATATTACATGTGCAAAGAAAGTAGTCAATCATATTCACATGAAAAAGCACTTCCAATGATATAACCATGCATCAAACGCCTCAGACAATCATTTTCCAGAATTCAGAACACAATCAACATAAATCAAATTCAACAAGCAGAACAAAGTAAGGTAAATAGCACTTCAATATCTCAT
>JANIJH010000005.1:68284427-68296456 GCA_024520975.1 Erythroxylum areolatum
ATTGTGATCTTCTTATGATGCTTTATTCTTGAATTATGTTACCATGCCATAGAAAGGGATGTAGTGATCGATCGTAGTGTGCCCTCATCGTAGGATATGTGCCGGAATGACCTCCGATTGTCCCGGTGGATACCCTGCGGTAAGGGGGCGCTACAAACGTGCAGTCAGGAGAAGCCTTTAACAGAGTCAATGTGCACTTGATAGAACATAATGGACTACCACAAACTCACACAACATGTATTTCATAACTTGTAAACATATTGCCCAAAAAGGCACATTTCGAAAACATGATTTCATAAGCATAATATATTTCTAAAAATCATTTCCATTTTCATTTCATAATTCATCCACAAAATTCATATACAAAGCATGTAGCACTTTCTCAAAGCATTTAAAGAACATTAAATGCACATTTATAACGTAGTAGAAATATTTAATTCCATTTATTTGAGAGAAACATTAATGGCTTATTAACTCAATTATAAACATATAACCCACCTTGAATTTCCTTGCTTAAAAATTTACTTAAGGATGCCTCTCCTCTTGCTCATCTTGTCTTCGTTGATCTCCTTTAACATTGACAAAAATCCCAATTCAATAGAAATGAAAATCGAAAACCCACAAAGCACATTCACTAAAGTTGATTCTATAATACTTAAACCCATGCATTTCCTAAGCTTCATGAACTAAAACCCTTCCTAAAATTCAAAGGATTCAGAATGCACTTACCTTGAATCTCCACCAAATAAATGGATATTTGGCTTAAATGAAAGCTCTTCCCTTCCTCTTTCTTTTTCTCTTCTTGAACAACCTCAAAATTTCTCTTGAAAATTAAGAAAAGATGAATCCCTGGCTCAAATTTCCTTCTTTTCTCTCCTCTCTATGATTTCTCTTCTTTCTCTCTTCAGCTCACGTTTTTCTTCTTCTTCTAAGAGCAAGACCACTCTTCTTCTTTCAATTCTACCCTTAATGAGTGTGTAATATCCAATTTGCCCTTTCTTCAATGCCTTATGGTTTTTAAACTTAAGTGATTGACCAAAAATGCCCTTTTTACGCTACACTCTTACTAATTTAATTCAATTAACCAAAGTACTCAAATCCTACCAACATTGACATACTAATTAACTCCAAAAATAATTAATCTATCAAGGCCTCATACTTTAATTAATCATGCTTAACAATAATAAAAAAATATTCAGGCCAATACTTCTCCCCATCTTAAAAGAATTTCGTCCTCGAGATTCTTACCTGAGTCATTGAAGAGGTGTAGATACTTCTCCTTCATGGTCTCCATAGGCTCCCATGTAACCTCTTCCGTCGAATGGTTTCTCCACAGGACTTTAATTAGCTAAACTGTCTTGTTCCTGAGGATCTTTTCTTTAGTGTCTAAAATCTCCACTAGAGTCTTCTCATAAGTCAAATCATCTCTCAACTGAACCTCAGTAGTCTGAATGACGTGAGAGGGATTTGATCTATAACTCCTCAATATGGAAACATGAAAGAAATCTTGTATCTATGACAATTCTGGTGGCAACGCCAACCTATAGGCTAGTGGTCCAATTCTCTCAACAATCTTGTAAGGACCCACATATCTTGGGCTCAACTTGTCATTCTTGCCAAACCTCATAACTCATTTCCAATGAGATGTCTTAAGAAATACTTTCTCTCCAACTCCATACTCCATTTCCTTTAGGTGTGCATCAGTATAGCTTTTCATTATATCTTGAGCTACTTTAAGTATTTGCTTAAATATATTGACCTTGTTGACTATCATCTGAAGCAATTCTGGCCCTATTAATTTACTTTCTCGTTCTTCATCCTAGCATATAGGAGTCCTACATCTTCTTCTATACAATACTTTATAAGGAGCCATTTGAATGCTCGAGTAGTTCGAATCATTGTAAGTAAATTCAACCAATAGCAATGCTCACCCCAAGTGCCTTTAAAATTCATCACACATGTCCTGAGCATTCCTTCAAAGGTCCAAATGGTCATCTCAGATTGACCATCTGTTTGGATATGGAAAGCCGTGCTAAAATTTAACTTGGTCCCTAAAGCTTCTTGCATACTTTCCCAAAATCTCAAAGTAAACCGGGGATCTCTGTCAGAAACTATAGAGTCTGGAATCCTATGCAATCTTACTATCTTATCAATATATTTCTTTGCTAGCACATGCAGAGAATCAGTCTGTTTAATTACTAGAAAATGGGCTGATTTCGTCAAACGGTCAACAATAACCCATATAGCATCATGCGTGACTTATGTTGCTTATGAATTGTTTGATAAGTTGAGAATTAATTAGGAATTATCTGGGTTCTTTGTCGTGGCGAAACCAACCTTTCGCCGCAATATATTCGTCCCAAAGGGTGCTGGGGTTTGATCTGGGGACTTTGCCGTGTCGAAGCTAAAGGTTGGCAGCGGCAAACTTGCCCCGAAAGATCCTCGGAAATACTTTCACAGTTTTGCTGTGGCTAAACTTTTAGTTTGTCACGACGAACCCACCATTGTTGACTGCAAAGTTTTCATTTCAAATTTTATGTTTTTAACTTTCCTCTCCCACGACCTTCACCCGATCGTCCCAACTAGTTGCCTTGTGATTAGTGAGGGACCGGGCCTAATATGATAATACATTCAGGTTATATATTTCTGAAGTTTACTTTGCCGCGGTGAATCTGCCATTGCTCCTAGAGAATTTTTCCTTCTAAATCTAATATTTTCAACTACGCTTACGTTTTTGTGACTCTGGAGTTAGGCTTCGAAAATGGAGTCCAACAGTTATCCTCCGTCGACAACAATTTATATTGCAGCTAGAGGGATTTATGGTTTGAATCTTTCCTTTTAGAACTTACATCTTGCTTCCCGATATATTTTTAAGGTTTTTCCTTAATTAACATAGTTATTGGCTAGATGTTTGAGTTCTCTAGAAATTTAAAAGAAAAGTCTGTCTTAGGCCAGTTGTTGGATTTCTTTTACGAAACATTGGCAATCTCAGAGGAGTTGGGAGCATTCACTAACCATGCATCTCAAACTACAGTACTTGATTATATTATTTCGATAGAAAGTGAAGTATTCATTCCCACACATTCAAACAATATGGCAATAGTTGTTGAGGGTCACTGTAGATTCTCAGGCCACCATAAGACAATCATCCCAAAAATGATACTAATTGCTCTTTGGAATTGAAAATACCACTCAAGGATGAACCGCCTTCTCTGTTTCTTTAAATTTTCCTTCCACATAGCATGCCAATGTCTACCTTGTTAACTACTTTTGTTTGAAACCAACAAAATATTACATCAAACATAAGGGTTGTTGTGTCCTAGAGTATTATCTTTCCTCAATGCTTGTAATGCAATTGTGTTTTATTCGACACTTATTTAGCTTTGTGCTTGGTGACTGTACAAATTAATATATATGCATTAGTCAACCTTAACATAATGCCACTTGTTGTATTATCAGGTTTAAGCCCTTGAAGGGTTCTTCATCTTGAAGTGGATATGGGCACGATGGAAGGAGAGGACCAAAAAGGCATAAGATGACGATAAGCAATCGCCTGATGCCCATCAGTCACTAGCTAAGGATGGTGAAGGATTTTGTTAAATAATGCTTTCATACTATACTTTGGTATGCGAAATTTGTTGGTTTATTCAATGTCAACTTAACCCCCATTGTTAATGATATAATAGCTACAGTTTTCACCTAAGTATCAATGCACATACCAAGCGCTTCAATCACAGTACTTAATTCTTGACGTATACTTGGTGTCATTTTTCTACCATTTTTGTACTCTAATTAATTCCAGAAAAGGAGTAATTGGGCTTTTTGATGAGCTAGAAAGTGGACAGATGGAAGAAGGTCACTCATTTGCATACCTCATTCAAGAGATGCACAAAAAGAGGTGATTGTTATCCTAAGTTTTGCTAGTTCTCGATAGTTTAGGTTTATATAATTGTTTCTAAAGAGTTTGATTGTTGTTATGTCCACTTCCTGCTTGAATATCTTTGTTTTGTTTCTTTTATTGTATTTTAGAAACATTCAATTCTTTATTGAAAGATCTAAGCACTTCTACCATACTATCTTTTTCACAATTTTCAACTACTTCTAGTTTATTGACATGTTAAACCAACTAGTTGCTAAGGTTGTTTTTGAACAACTCTAGTAACTACATATCAAAAGGAGTCATATGAATTGAAGCTAATAATTCCTTCAACTTTCAATTGTATATATTTCCAAGTTGAGGAATATTAAATGGTCCCGCAAATGTCTTATCATCATCATTTGCCTCAACATTATCCACCTACTACCTTGACCGAACATTCATCTTCATCTAACTCAACAAGGATTTGACAATGACGATGGCGATGATGGAGTTCCAAATTCATGGCTTCAAGAAAGCATTCTACATATTTCCAAATACTAATTTATGGATCATGTAATTCTTAGAGGATTGTACTAAGAAAAAGGGCATGATTTATGAGTTGGGAAGGATTGTAATAATGTTAGTTGAAACAGTTCGATTTGAAGTAGTATGTTTCTCTTTGATTAGAAAAAGATAAAAGAGAAGCGTAAGAAGCTAAGCTAAATCATGTTTGATGCAAAACTTTGGCCTCCTTATATGTAATTTGTTGCGTTATACATAATTATATTAGAAGACTTAATATAATTTTTTAATTTAGAAATTTATTATATACAATAAATGTGCAAATTTCTGTAATTATATAAATATACATATATATTATTTCTAACTATAATGAAAATTAATTAATTTAAAATCATAACATGTTAGTTTAAAAATAATTAACATAAGAGTACAATTTAAAAAATAGAACTGAAATGATAAAATCAAACATGTCTTTTTTAGTTTTTTATTACAATGTTCAACCAAATAAGTATTTTTTTAGTTTTTATATTATAAATTTCAACCAAACATTTTTTTTAACAAAAAACTAAAACAAAAAGCCACAACATAAAAATAGTGGAACCAAACAACCCCTTAACTAATTATACCTTAATTATTTATTTAATATAATAGAAAGACATTATGAAAATAATATTTTTTGGTAATTTAATAAATTTATAAATAATATGAAAATAATATTTATCATTAAGGTTGCATTTTCTTTATAACTATATTGTTATAATTATTTAGCATTTTCCAATAAGGCTATAAAAAACTAATATTGAAATGCAATCGTTTATTTTTAAATATAAGAGTACTTAAGTACACATTGGGGGTAATTGATTGTTAATAATTTTAAAATCTTCACCTTCTACAGGATTCGTTAATACACCCAAATAACACATACATTTTGTTTAAAATAAAATAAATATTAATTTATACTAAAAATAATAAATATTAAGATAAATTAAATATTCACTAGTAACACCTTCAAAATAATTACTTTCAACCGTGTAATAACTTTTATATACGTTCTTTTTATTTTTCTTTTCATAACTTAGCATTGATAAGGAAAAGAATACAAATATTTAAGCATGTTTAATATTTGTTGACATTGTAAAAGAGAGAGTAAATCTTAGTTAGTATACAAGGAGGGTCTGGAGAGGGTCATACTTTACTAGTCACTCAAAAGTCCATTCTTACAATTTGAAAGAGACAATCAATTAATTATTATTTTTATTTCTCTTAAATTCAGTTTTTAATACTTTGAATACATGTAACTCTCTTTCTTAATATCAAATATGTTTTTAATATGTTTAATAACAATCTTATTTGTGACAAAGAAAAGGATTTATACGACCGATCCACGTTTACGTAAAATTCGGGAATAAATTAATAATTGGTTGAGGTATGTGTGGGAAATTATGTTCTAAGAAGATTATGCTTAGGAATAAAGAAAATGCTTTTTAATAGACAAATCTCCGAAGACTTATCGGCCTTAGCGCATTAGAAGATTCAATGTATTATGTTATCACATTCAGTACAGTAGACAGTTCAAAGAATACATCGTATTATGTGGGGGAAATAGTGCCATTAATTCAAAAGGTACACACCTAGATTTTGAAAATTTACGTTTTGTGATGATACGTATCCGCTGCCAAAACACTGACCCTAATAGCAGTTTTAAGCATTTTCAGTTTTGAATGGCATTAAAATATTTTAAATATTTTTTTTGTTTGGTTGGACGAAAAGTTTTTAATGAAACGGAATAAAATAAAATAAGATGGAATAGAATGATTTATAATGAAATGGAACTTATTGTATGTAATATTAGAAAATTATTACTCAGGAGGAATGAAAATTTTCATAATGTAATATAATGAAATCTTATTTAGACGAAAGGTTTATAATGTAATATAGTATAAAGTTATTTATCATTTTATATTTTATCTTAAACCTTCTAAATTGGAGGTTTTTTATTTTTACTATTTAAGATGGAATGAGATGTGATATGAAATCTTCATCTTTTATCTCATTCCATTATAAACTTCTTTCCAAAAGATAGAATAATATTCCATTTCATTATAAAATTCCCAAATCAAACATATCTTAAATCCAATAGGTAGGTTGGCATGTTTTACAAGATAATTAAAGTATCTGAATTATAATTTCAAGAACTCCCTTTGATTTGATTATTTAATTAATGTTCCATATTTTAATTGACACATACATTTTTTTAGTTTTAATCATAATTTTTTGATAAAACTAATATAAAATATAATCTGTGTTAATTTATTTAAAATTTAACAAAAAATTTAAAATGAAAACATAAGCTGTCATATGATTTAAGTAATTTTAAAATTTTTCGTAAAAGAATTCTTTACACTTTTTAATTTTTTTCAAAAAATTTATCTTCACTTTTGGTTAAAATAGCAACAAAATACATATAATATAATTATTATATATGGAATAACCAAATATTACAGATATAATGATTCTAACTGAAAATTTTTAATTTAATATGAACAAATTAAAATCCAAATAAATTAATAATTTATATTAATTATAATAAATTGTCATTTTAAATTATATTTAATTATTTCAAATTAAGCTAGATCATTATTTCAGTAACATTTAATTAATCAACATGTAATGTTTATGCATTTTTCAATGTTATTTTTTAATAAAAGTTTAAGAAAAGAATTTTTCTAAAAAATTAAAACTATAATTGTTTTAGAATTTTAATACTATATATTTTTTAAAGTTGGTTAAACTAAAAGAGATTTTTATGTCTTTATAGTATGTTTATTTATAAAATACTGTGAATTTATGTGTATATATGTATATATATAATATCCTCGGTTTCCTTGGAAAGGACCAGATAAAAGCAGGCTAACGTTTATTTTCCTTTTCCACAAGGTGAGTATTGAAATTTGAAATCTCAACCGGTGGGAAGCATCTTGCGTCTTAGGCTCTTGTTATATATATACTCGGTTTCCCTGGAAAGGACCAGATAAAAGCAAGCTGACATTTATTTTCCTTTTCCGCAAGGTGAGTATTGAAATTTGAAATCTCAACTAGTGGGAAGCATCTTGCGTCTTAGGCTCTTGTTCTTCCCTTATCTCACAATTCAAGTGGCCACAAGCAAAGCAACTTTCCTTTTAATTTTATCAAATCGGGAAAGATTTAGAACTTAGGAACTGACTTGCGGAGTGGATTCAATGAATCGTTAAAGCGTGTTGACCATTTATATTATAATTTTTGTTCAAGTAGGATACTAAGGCCAGCATAGCATCGCATGTCCCTTAAGTGCGATTAGGTCCGATAAAAGCAGAATGTCTCGAGGGGTTTTTTTTTTAAGTTTTCCATGATTAATATAACAACGTTTATCATTAAATTGATATAAACTATTAATTTGTCAAGTAATCTGTTTGAAATATATAATGTATAAATTGTGATTAAATAAATTTATTTAAAAATAAAATTTTCATTTGAAAATCATTAAAAATGATTAATTACAAAAAATCTCCAATTTTGTAAATATAGTCCGAATTTTAAAAAGTAACAATAAAATATTTAAAATTTTATTTTTTTAATTCTAGCCTAACGTTAATTTTACGTTATGTTTACAGACATAACACATTACGTGTCTAAAAACTTTATTATTATTACATGTAATAGTGGTTAAGATTGAAAATTTTGATTAATGAAACAATGTCGTTTAATTATTTTAGTAAATATTGTTGTTTTAAAAACAATGTCTGTAAGAAACCAAATGCTTTTGGGCCAAAATGATGATAAGAATGATACAGGCCCAAGTAGTATCTTCAACTACAGCTCTAGTACAATATCAAATGTTCATCAAAATATTTGGCATCCTTATGGTAAAGGAATGCACCTACAAGACATTCAATAATATGTCATTCTGTTGTAACAAACTTAGTTGTAAATATTCCCTTGCTAGCAATTGTTAAAAAGTGTGATGAGCAATTTTATAACTTTACGAAAACAGAAACTTTTTAATGTATATATATACAATCAATGAAAAGGGAAATGACAACAATTATATCATAAATCATTTGTTCACATATTTTACCTTATTCTCATTTCCTTTCCATGGTATCAGAGCTGTAAAGGGCAAACGTTTATGGCTCATGTTTCATAAGCTTCTTCTTCTGCCAACCATCCTCTTGAACCTCAACAAAATAACCCACAACAAAATATGTCACAGATATGTTCTCAACAAATCCAAACAACCACAACAGCCACAAATATGCCCTCTTTAGATTTTCTTACGCTTGCTAAAATTCTTAATTTCAACTTACCTATTAAGTTGGATCAAAATAACTAAATCAACTGGCGTGCACAGGTTCTAGCAGCCATACGTGCCCTGGAGCTTGAGATCTTCATCACACCAGGCATCTCACCACCTAATCCGGTCATTATCACCAGTTCCAACACTGCAAAAGTTCATACTTCATCAAATCCAGATTTTGGAGACTGGAAACTTTCTGATTAGCTCCTCCTTTGCTGGTTGCTCTCCACCATTGGTGATGATGTGATTGGACAGGTCAACACATCTTCTACCTCACTTGAGGTATGGCAAACGCTTGAGAGGTTGTATACGCAGACATCCATGGTTCGTGTCTTGCAGCTTAAGCAACAGCTCTCTACAATACAAAAAGGTGCTCTTAGCATTTCAGAATATATGTAGAAGATTAAATTAATTGGAGATTCTCTCTCGGTCGTAAGTCATCCAGTTCCTGAGCATGAACTTATCATAAGTGCTCTAAATAGCCTAGGCCATGAATATGATCTGGTGTTTGTTTTTCTCACTCACACCATGAATGCTTCTACCTTACAAGGCACTCAGTATACATTGATGACACATGAGACTTGGATTGAACAACTCAATACTCTCTCTATAGAAGCTACTGTCACTACACCTACAGCTAACATTGCTTCCTATAATAGAGATAACAGCTCTAACAGACAACTAAATCAAAGAAGTTGGCTAGGCTATAAAGGTAGAGGAGGTCGTGGCAGAAATAGTCGATGGACTGGAGCTAGAAGAATTTTTTATTAGTTATGCCAAAAGTTTGGTCATGACGCTCTCAAATGTTACAAGTGTTCTGACCAAATTTGGCAAGGTTCACAAAGCTCACAAAATTGGAGACCATAAAATCAATCTCAACACGCCTCGTGTGGTCTTTAGCAACATGGATCTAGTCCCCAGACCTTTATTGCTCACAATCAGCCTCTACGTACGCTCCTACAAATCCTAGTAGTGACTCAACATGGTTTGTAGATAGTGGTGCTACAAAGCATGTCACATATGACTTGAACAATCTAACAGTTAGCTCTGAGTATGGAGGTGGGGATCATCTTACTGTGGGTAATGGTAATGCTCTCTCTATAGCTCACACAGGTTCCTCTTCCATTAGGTTTCTTGATAATAAACACACTCCCTTAGCCTTAAAAGAAATTCTCCATGTTCCTCAAATAACTAAAAACCTCTTAAGTATCTCTAAATTAACACAGGATAACAAGATTGTAGTTGAGTTTACTGACAATTATTGTTTGTTTAAGGACAAGGTTTTAGGGACAATTCTACTTAGAGGAGTGCTTCAAGATGGGCTCTACAATTTTAAAGCTGCCACTCAATCACAGTTTACAACCCCTGCTCCTATTTCTGGTTCCTCTCAGGCCCTTTCTTCTAGACATTCGACTGCTTATGTAATCAACAAATATGAAGTTCATAATGTTCAAAAACCTGCAAATGTTTGGCATGCTAAACTTGGCCACCCGTCCAAAAATGTACTTCATATGGTTTCAAAATCAATGAACTTAAAACTTGATCCCAGTGACCTTCAATTTTGTGACTCATATAGGTAGGATAAATTACATCAACTTCCTTTTGACACACATGATATCACTGTCACTAAACCTCTTGAGATTGTGTACTCTGATATTTGGGGACCCTCTCCCTACCCATCTAATGAAGGTCACATATATTATCTAATTTTTATTGATGCTTATTCCTGGTTTACGTGGTTTTACTCTTTTAAATTTAAATTTGAGACATTAGCTACTTTCATTCGATTCAAGACTCATATTGAACTGCAACTTGATCACAAAATAAAAGCAATCTACATAGACAATGGGGGGATACAAAGCTTTTTAATCCTTTCTAAATCAGACTGGTATTTACCATCGTTTCAGCTGCCCTCATACTTACTAACAAAACGGTGTTTCCAAAAGGAAACACCGCCATATTACAGAAACTAGTTTAACTTTACTTTCCCAAGCTTTTTCCACAGCAGCTTATTTAATAAATAATCTCCCCACCCCACGTCTCAATAATAAATCTCCATTTGAAATTCTATATCACAAATGTCCTAACTATCTTCACCTAAAAACCTTTGGCTGCAGTTGCTACCCTTACCTATGCTATTACTCCAAGCACAAGCTTGATTTTCACACCACAAAATGTGTATTTTTGGGGTATAGCCCTCTTCATAAAGGGTATAAGTGTCTTAGTCCTACTGGCAGAGTCTTCGTCTCTTCGTTATATTGATTTCAATGAACATGAATTTCCATACACATCTCTTTTCGCACCAAGCCTCAATCAGCTCAAACCCCAAAAGGCTTACCTCTCTTTGTTTTAGCTCCTACTACCTATCCTAAAGCCTCATTTCGAAGCACCCCACTGTCAACAGCATTGCCTTCTATGCCTCCTTGCTCCAGCAATCATTCTCAGGTAACTCCTTTATCTAACTCTTTTGTTAATTTTCCTCTACCCACTTCCTCCCCTTCCACTTATACATAGCATACTCAACCCCCTCATACACAGCATACTCCACTCACTCATACACATCATACTCAACCAACACCTATTCCTACTCGCCCTCCCCCAACACAAAATATCCAACCCATGGAAACACAATCCAAACATGGCATTTTTAAACCTAAAACCTACTCTGCTACCTTAACATCTTGTCTTACCTCAGAACCCACCTATGTGTCTCAGGCTCTTCAAGATCCTATGTGGACTCAAGCTATAAGAGATGAGATCGCTGCCTTACACAAAAACCGAACCTGGACCTTAGTTCCTTTTGAACCTACCATGAACATATTGGGAACTAAATGGGTTTTTTGAACAAAATACTGAGCTGATGGGTCTGTGGACACTTATAAGGCGAGACTTGTTGCCAAGGGGTTCAATCAAACCCCTGGCATTGACTATTCTGAGACCTTTAGTCCAGTAGTCAAAGCATCGACAATTAAGGTGATTTTGTCTCTTGCAGTCTCTCATAAGTGGGACATCCAACAAATTGATGTCAACAACGCATTCCTAAAAGGTGATTTGTAGGAAGTTGTCTACATAAGCTAACCTCATGATTTTGAAAGCTCCACTCAGCCTACTCATGTTTACCGTCTCTCTAAGGTTCTAAACGGCTTGAAATAGACTCCTTGAGCCTGGTTTCAAACACTCAAAATAGCATTCAACACTTGGGAATTTGTCCAGGTCTGACACTTCTCTCTACTATTACAAGCATAATGGTATACTTCTCATTGCTTTGGTTTATGTTGACGACATTCTCCTTACGGGAAACAATCAGAAAGCTAT
>JANIJH010000005.1:68296556-68342806 GCA_024520975.1 Erythroxylum areolatum
TGAGGACTGGACGTAGCCCACGGTTTGGGGTGAACCAGTATAAAATCGCTGTGTCGACTTCTCTCTACTCTATCTCTTTTTAAGATTCAAAGTTTTGTTATTACTTAGATTTCAAAACAAGTTTTTCAAAGTTTGATTAATTTGGATCTACCGAAGGTTCTGTAAAAAGAACTCAATTTTAATAAAACATTTTGAAAGAGTTTTCAAAAAGGGGAATACACAATTCAACTCCCCCTTCTCGTGCATTCATACATCGTATTCTAAGCTTTGTACTGACGTGTGATTCACTTCACTTATTACTAAGCAAAACTCTCATTTTACTCTCACGACGCTAGGAAACCTAAATTTCTTTCTTGAGTTTGAGGTTTACCGAAATGCAACAGGGCTGTATTTATCTCAAAGTCAGTATGTGAGGATTTGCTTCAACGAGTCAATATGTCCTCCTGCAAACCATGTGCCACTCCCATCTCCACTGGGTCAAAGCTCTCGCACCATGATGGTCTACCCTTCTCTGAACCTTCGTTATATCGTAGCTTAGTTGAGGCTCTTCAATATCTCTACAACACAAGGCCAGATATTAGCTACACGGTTAATAAATTAAGCTAATTTCCTATCAATCCATCCACTACACATTGGATTGCCTTAAAAAGGTTTCTTCGTTATCTTTAAGGGACTACTGATTTAGGGCTTCATTTTCTACCCTTATCCTCTCCTCTTCATCTTCAAGCTTTCAGTGATTCAAACTGGGCTAGCTCTCCTGATTATCGGAAGTCCACAAGCGGTGGTTGTGTCTTCCTCAGGGGGGGATCTTGTGTACTGGAACTCGAAGAAACAGTCGATCGTGGCTCACTCTAATACTGAAGCACAGTATCTGGCACTTTCACAGGTCTCTATTGAACTCGTCTGGCTACTCTCCTTGCTCTCTGAACTAGGGTTCACCTCATCTCAAAAGCCTATCCTAATGGTGTGACAATAATGGTGCTCGATCTTTGGCTCACAACCTAGTGTTTCACTCTCACACTAAACATTTGAAAATTGACATCCACTTTATTCGAGTCAAAGTTTCAGATGGTGTTCTAAAAGTCAGATATGTCAGTACAGCAGACCAAGTAGCTGACTTACTCACAAAACCTTTACCAACAACACGATTTTCTTACTTATTGTCCAAACTCAACCTTGCCACAAATCCTAGGTCTCGTTTGAGAGAGGATGTAAGAGACCAAATGCTTTTGGGCCAAATTGATGATAAGAATGATGCAGGCCCAAGTAGCAGCTTCAGATTCATCTCTAGCCCAAGATCAAATATTCATCAGAATATTCAGCATCCTTATGGTAAAAGAATGCACCTGCAAGACACTCAATAATATGCCATTCTATTGTAACAAACTTAGCTGTAAATATTCCCTTACTAGCAATTGTTAAAATGCGCGATGAGCAATTTTATAACTGTATGAAAGCAAAAACTTTTGTATATACACACAATAAATGAAAAAGGAAATGACAACAATTACATCATAAATCATTTGTTCACAAATTTTACCTTATTCTCGTTTCTTTTTCAACATCACTTTAATAAGTGATTAACGACGTCGTTTTATTAATTACTCCCTCCGTTTCATAATAAAAGTCGTTTTAGAAAAATACACGCTTATTAAGAAAACTAATAAAATTATAGATATACCTTTATTAAATATGCACATCGGTAATTTGCAATAATTAGTATGCGAGTGAAATTGCCTTGAAATTGTGATTGTATAATTAAGATGAGAGAGAAATGAAAGGTTAATTTTGGAAGAAAAGTTATAAACATACATACAAAGTTAATCATGACACTTATTTTGAATAATTAAAATGTTTCTAAAACGACTTTTATTATGAAACAGAGGGAGTATATTTTTTAATGTTAACCTCTGCTTAAGTGCACTAATAATAACATAAACTTATACTCTAGATGATAGAGTCAAGTTTGGATTAGATTCCTGAATAATTTTCCATTGTTTAAAAAATTGTATAGAATTTTACTAGCCTCTCTTTTTGAAACAAGCATACATTTACGTCCGAGGAATCCTGCAATCAGTGTAGCTCATGATTACTTTATTTTGGAAGTTAAAAGGATACTAATGTGACTGGTCATGATGGGCTAAGCCCGTTAAGTCCACCAAAAGCGCCCAGTAGATGCCACGTGTGGGTTGAAGAATCAAAAATTAGGAGGGAAACGAAAACAGAAAGGGCGCTTAAAAAAAAGGCGCTAAAAGCAAAGACACTCATCTCTCCTGTTCTCTTCTTTCCTCTTCCTCCATCTCCATGAAATCGAAAGGTACGCTCTCGATCCATAATCGACGATATCTCGTTTCATCGATTCACTCTGTTCAGTGAATTAGCCTTTACGTTTCTTTCTTCTCTCCTTTTCTGTTAATGTTTTTGTGGTTTCATTAAGTTTAAATGGTTGTGGCTTCCATTTAACTTGTGTTGTTGAGTCTGCTCTGCGTTTAAGTTGCTGTTTCATTTCGTCAGTTTCATGTCTGATTCTTCTGCAGTGGCACTGTGTGTTGCCTATTTTGTGGTATCTGTATCGATGCAGCGTTCTAGTGATAAACGTAACGTGTTGATGTTCTAGGGATGAATACTTTTGAGTCCATCAAGGAGTTCAATACTTCAATGACCTATAGTATCAGACTGACAAATGGAAACAATCTTCGTTACTGTAGATCTCCGACGAAGCATGGTTTTTGTTTTAATTCATTTACGCTTAAGCGAAGCAGCGATATCTACAGTCGCTATTTCCAGCCTTTTACTTTTAACTAGCTGATAGTTGTCAGCGAAGTTCTAATAGGGGACTATGGTTGACACTATTTGTGCAAGAAAACAATATCACAATTTTTGTTCAACACTATACCACCATTATAGTTGCCAACCGCAAACCTTGATTATTTTTTTGGAAAGAGAAAAGGAAAGAACAAATTAGCAGCTTGCATTGCTCGAAATTGTCGTGTTTTGTAGTGTTTTCGGATGAATGGCTCAGAAAGATGAGCTTAATATTAAAAGATTTAAACCATGTTACACATGTACATGCTACATACCCATATGCCAATGGGATTGTACACTTTGGTTTTGCACCTATTCTTCTGTAAACTAAGTCAAGCTACTTAAAAATGGCATGGAAAGGTGCTAGTTATTGTCCCCCAAACACGGTCTTAGTCAATCAGGATGCGCCACAAAATTATTAAGTGAATGTTGCAGAAAATGTTATCTAACCATCCGCTTTCTTAACTTTTGTCTTCGCAAACTTGCTGGCTGGAAAATGCAGCCTAGCCATTAGAGGACGCGGGGCTCGAGTCTTCTGATCAAATCCTCTTACACAAACATATCCTGAATTTGTTGAACTTATCAGCAAATAATGAACTTTCACATATTTCTAGATAATATTGTGAAATAACTAAATTCTGTAACATCCCAAAAGCCATGGAATATAAATGGCAGGGAAATGCAGAGTAGATAATGATTAGGAAAATACTCCTCCTAAGACAGTTTTCTTGTAATACTAGATAGTTTATGGAATCAATGTGCTGAATATCCGTTAAACAATGGTATGGAATGTCAGTATACTGGCTTTACAGTTATATGCATTCCTCAAGTAATAATCAACACAAAATTCACAAAACATAACGTTCAACATTGCATAGAAGAGTCCTGAGTTTTACTCACCTCTCCAGAAACATTGTTGAATAGCTTCTGTGGTCATACCTGATAACCCAGAGAAAATCTCAGTGTTGTTTGACGTGTGCTAAATATTTAAACAGCATAAATTACTAAGCTTTACCTTTAAATATTGTTGGCACGGATGTCCCAAAGTAAACAGTTCGTCTTGGCAAGTTCCAGATCCAAGCCCTTGGTACGTCAATTGGATTTAGACTAGACTCGTGATCAGCAAATACCTGCACAGGAAAAATGTATTTTCTGTTGAAATATAAAATAAACGAACTCAATGGAATTAAGATGTGTGTTGCACTAACCTCATTTACTTGGAAATATGTTCCATTTAGTGGGAAGCTTCCTCTCATAGCTGTCCGACATGGTATCTGTTTTTGAGATATTATATGTGTTGGTGATTGCAATCGTTTGGATATATTCTGTCTAAGGACATCAAAATCATAACTGAAACTATATTCTTACCAAAAGTGTCCCTCGTACAATTTGACAGTTTGCTTCTCGCAAACTGTTGCATGAGAAACATGTTGTCTCTTCACACAATTGGCCATACTCTTGAGAATTGCATTTATTTTCAGGGGCTAGAATGGAGTCTGCTGTTTCACCTGATCAAAGCAATTACAGATAATATTTGGAATAAGAATAGATTATAAGCGTACCACGATTGCCTGTATATAGTGCATGCAACTTTCCAATGGTTTCAAAATGTTCTGGTCATACTGATGCTATTTTAGGCTGTGCATGAGGTTGCTTTTTCATCCAGCCAAACCAAGCACTTTGGCTTGTTGTATTGTAGTCTTTCCTAGATAAATTTTGCTCAACTGAAAGGAAATATATAATAATAGCATTACCTGGTGTCCATATGGCAAGAAGGTATGAGCACGGATCATCAGGCTCTCTTCTATCCAACTGAACCAAATTCAAATCAATTAAGAAATATCATTTTGGAAGGGGGGAGGGGGTCAAACAACTTCCCTACTGACGAAGATTTAGAAACTAACCCTTTGCAGAAGAGGGTGAGAGTCTGGAAGTTCATATCTGTAGTTCAAGAAGATGAAATTCAGTGCAAAGTGGATGATAACTTTTCTACGATTGTACAAGCCAATATGTCGTTGATCAAATTTGAGAATGGCAAATGTGGAGAGTGTTAGTCTCATAATTTTATTTTCTTTAAGTGGCTGCAGAATCACATTGAAGCAACTAAAATTTCCAAGTTGTGGGGAGTAATAACTATAATACCTATCACCTCAAATTCAACTATCTGAGTCTTAGATATGAATAACTTTTTGTATGCAAATACTTGCTTTAAAAGCTATCATCTTGGTACTAAATATTATTCTTTCAAAAAGAGATGGATGCAAATACTTACACTTGGTGCTCTGTTCGTAACCGGCTCACATTTTTAAGCTTTGGTGTAGGTATAGAAGCTGCTTCTGTAGTCAAAGCGACTAATGCCTTTGACATGTCACTTTCTTGAAGCTCCATGTTCTTTTGCATATAGTTTTGTAAATTTTGAGTGAACTCTTCAATGTTGAGCTTGATCGTAGGAATTTCATCAGGATCTTCGCATAATGTTTCTTCAATATCGTTTGGTGCCAGTACACTGTACTCAGTTTGTGGTGATAATGGTTCTTCAATAATTGGACAACAGCTTTTTCCCTCAGTTTTTGTTAGTAACTGTTGGTTTTTGTTTGTTTGATAATTTTTGTCTGGTTCAGTTGCTTGGGGTAGAGATAGGGGCACTGGTTTAACCAACACATCAGGATTTTGGGCAGTTCTGCTTTCAGCTGCGCTTACAATACCTCTTTGCTCTGGCCCTGGCAGGGCAAGCCTTGCACTGCAAACAAGGTTTCATTATTAGCTGGCATATCTAACTTTTCATTTTGTAGAATTGCCTAGCAAACAACACAATTGATGACCATGGATGTCTTTTACCCCGTGGTACAAGATAAACAGGAAACTAAGTTTCCTACTTTTGGTTATATGTAAATTTGTGGTACAGTTAGTATCTTTGGCTTTATTTCACTTGGCTTCTTGATCTTACATGTCAGGTTTTTATGGTTGGCAACTACATGGCAGTGATAATTGAAAAAAAAAAAAAAGAATACACAGACCTTGCAAATGCACTTGCAAAATGTCTGCATTCTCCTCTCATTGGGCAGGCATTGCAATTTGGTTTGCTTTTTGTACAAAATACCTGCATTAAGTCTCAAAGGAAATAGTCTCATAGTTTCAACTTCTTATTACAGAAACCAGTAAATGTTAGGTAATATCTAAAGAAACTTAAGGGCACCTTTCCAAATGTAATCATCTGGTAATGCAGCTCATACCTGTTCACTCATTCTAAAATTGATTAGCAAAGAATTTTATTTACAAGTAACTTGACAATTCATATGTAGCTGCATTCAGTGTTTTGTTTGAGTTGCCAACTGGAAAGCCTTACAGTGTTCTTTGGTCAAGTTTGCAGAGTCGTGGCCAGAGGTATCTTTGAATTGACTCCAGCACCGGGTACCTATAAAGGAATAATGTTAGTAACTTTGTATTAAACATATTAGTTAGCACCTCTAATCTTTTAGTTATTATACTGACAGCTCCAGAAGATGCAACTGTAGAGATTCTGGAAGTGGTTGAAGTGGGACCCATCCCAGTCGTACAGCTATGCGTCCAACATTTGTGTCGACCTGTTTCACAGTTTAGTTAATTGAGATCTGCTATCAACAAGGTCTGAATCTTTTACTTTCGATGTGTGTTCAGTTCACTGGAACTTACTGGAAAAGCAAGATGATGAAGTGTTAGAAGTCGTACACACTCTACACTTTTCAACCCCAATCCCCTCACACTTAGCAAATACTCCCTGCAAAGGTGAGTTGAAAGCAAGTATCTTACTGTTTCGACTGCGTAAAGTTATAAACCAATGAACTTGTGTACTTTGCATTCATTAGATGAAACTCTAAAATCAGCATGGCCTTATAAAAAGAAAATATTTATTTATTAATGGCTGAGATAAGTGTTTGGTGCTTTTGAAGTCTAGAACTAATTCTTGGGCTTACTTTGCTTTGTCTGGTGGAACATCTCTTAGCCATTCAAGATCAATGCTTCCGTGTTCTCTTACCAGTCTATTAAGGAACTCCTGCATGATTATCGATGTGATTGTTGGAATCAAGTGACTCTAATTTTAGGTAGTTGGATTGGATTAGATGAATTATTGTATGATGTACAGTTTCTACCTTTATTCTTTCTGCAAGCATGTTGTTCATCCCACGTTCTTTAATTGTGTTGGCGATCTCATTAACATCTGCGCATCGTACAGCTTCCCAGTCCAATGAGTCCATTGTGTTTTCTGTTCTCTCTCTTTTTCTGCCATTTGCTTCTGCCTGCTTTCTCAAGGAATCCCAGTCAACATTACTTTGTATCTCCTTGCCAACCCTTCTACCTTTGGCTTTTCTGGCTGCATCCATCTTATTAAGCCCTTTAATCTCAGGTTTACTATGCTCTGTCAAGTCTGACACTATGGTATCTAGTGAATTCTTTTGTTGCTCAACAGATGTACTGGTACTCTCCATGATATCTAGAGCCTGTCCAAACTCAGCTAGTTGTTTGTCAACAAAACAACCTTTATCTGGGCGGTTTTGAGACTGGGCACTCATATGCTTATCTTCTTGAGTAATGTTGCATGACAAGTTTGCTGTTGGAGATGTACAATAATTTTGAACTTTCATTCTTGGCTCTTTATGACCTGCACTTTGACTGCCAGATTGTGTTGCAATAAAATTATTATCTTTCACACTGTTTAGGCCTTGTTCCTTGGATAAGTTGAATCCTCTAATTTCATTGGTGTCCACCTCAATGTGCTCAACCTCCTGAACTTTTGAATTGGAGGTAAGATGTGAACCATCTATCTTTTGGCCCAGGAAGTCATTCTGCAGGCTTGGGGTTGTTTGACATTTACTATTCAAACTCTGATCAGATGACATGTTGATTAGTTGACTGCTAACTTCGTAAAGCATATTGGATTCAGCTGTAGAATTGAATCTTTGCAATAGCTCCATACAAGGAGTAGAGGTAAAGAAACTGTCAAGTTGAAATGCCTGAGTCAGGTTGTATGCTACTGGATTGCTTTCTTGAAGTGATTCTTTCATTTCAGCAGCTTGAACATTTGGGGTATCTATGGAATTCTGAGATGAAAGTCCAGAATTTTGAGATGAAAATGCCTTGTTTATTATCCTGCATTCTCCTGTGTAACTCCCCTCTCTGTCATTGGTGCTCGTGGTTGATCTGATTGCTATTGATTGGTAGTATGTCTCCTTGTTGACTCCTGAGCCAAGGATGCCTGAACTGCTTGCAGATGATTCATTACTGTTGACTACTTCCTGTTCTTTGACAAGCTCATTTTCTTCAAGAGTCATGGAACTCTGATCACAAATCAATTGATTTGACATATCATCCAATTTTATGGTATCTTCAGGCTCTAGTATGCACATGATAGGCTCGTCAATTGTTTTTGTTATGCTTCCTCCATGGCATGATGTATGTTTACTTGTTGACTGAACTGGAAAGTGTGCAGCAAGAGACATAAATGCAGAACTGCAGAGAAAACAGGAAAAGGAGCAATTGGAAAGAAACAATAAAACTTTTCCCTTCTGCACAAATTTGAGAATTTAGTAGTAATATGTAGAAAACTAAGGCTCACCTAGATAGATGGTCTGATACATTCTGAGTAAGAAAGACCCCAATAACCGAGTCTACTACAGATCCCTTCCATGGAGAAAATCGTCTATCCCCTGTATAAAGATGTTGCTCTTCAAATGCAAATTAACTGTACAAAGACTTGTTAACATTGAGTTGCAAATATAACAAAAGCTCAATTTCTTAAGATTTAAACTATAACTGCTGAGGATAATGATTAAACGTTTGAGTTTACACACTGGTTATAGAATGAGAAGCATCTACTGGCTCAGTGTTAAGTTTTATACGAGCAAAAATAGTTCTAAATTTTATGCCTTCATGTTTGCCTGCATTCTGTCATTATCCGGTGGTTATAGAATGAAACATCTACTAGCTCAGTGTTATATAATGAAACATCTACTAGCTCAGTGTTAAGTTTTATATGAGCAGAAATGGTTCCAAATTTCACACCTTCATGTTTGCATATGTTCATTATCCGACTTATATTGGTTGAATCCATATTTCTTATGACATAGTCAATGTGTCAAATTACTTGGTGAAGTGATATTCAGGGATCTCATTTATAACATGAATAAATTGCAGGTTTAATGATACATGTTGGAAATGTGTTTTTGTAGCCACAGATAGATTACATCTAGTGTTTCAACAAAAAGATTCACTTAGCAATATAACATTTTCACCAACTATTCATGAATCACTTCAAGGAGGTTGTTGGTCCTGTTGAAATTGAATAAAGCAATTTAACAAAATTCTATTCTGACCTTGAACAAGATGCATGCGAGCTATAAATGAGCTTGCACGCCCATTGAATACATTTCGTTCTTCTTCCCACCACTTTGCTTTCTCCTCGTTTGTTCCATCAATACCTTCACTATTGATGTTTGCTAGAAGAAGCTTCCACACTCTAGTAGTTTCTTCATCTAGATCAACCTTAGGCCGTTGCCGATGTTTCTTGATGGGCTCAAATGAACTATCATAGGGTATAATAGTGTCATCTCTCCCATGAAGGACAATGGCATTCTGCTTTTTATTTTTAAAGCTGTAAGGCACAAGTGCAGTTTGCTCTATGTATGAGATGCTATTGTCTTCCCTATTTATGTCAAGATTTGCTAATCGCTCAGCTATTATGTCAGCAGTAGGCATTTCTTTACACATTGCATTAGGAGCACCTGCACGAGATGGCTATTGATTAATAAGCAAATGGCAAAGTTGGTAGATACATTAATTCTGTAAAACTGATCTTTTTTTAACTATATCCAAAATCGAAGTATGATGTTGGTGATACCTTGAATTTTGGCAGGAATTTGGTTATTGTATAAAGTCATTGTTCCGAGTGACAACTCTTGGTTTCTCCTTGACAATGTTAGATTAACCAAAGGAACTTTCCTCTTGGTTCTCTTTTTGGTCGGTGTCTCTACCAGTGATGCTTCTGTTACTGTAAGAGGTCCACCTGGCATTGCAAATTGCTGCCGGTTATTGTCTGAACTTGCTTGTCTACCTGCACAGGTTGGACTAGTAGCACACTGTGCAATTCCAGCCAGTGAAGCTAAATCCCTCGCTTGAGTGTAAGCTTTTGGTCTCTTTTTTGTTGACCTGTCTGTTGGATGTATCATATACCCAAAAACTTCTGGCTTGTGCTGAAGGACTCTTCCTGCTTCTTTGAGTGCACCTGGAATTCCTCTGGAATAAAGTGTAGAAGCACAGCTGAATATTGAGGTAGAAGGATCAAGATTGCAACCTTTTTGTGGGCATGGCTGAAATTGTAAATTTTTAGGGGCAGTCATCGAAGGCGCTGTGCTGGGTGTGGTTGAATTCTGACCCTTTTCAGTTCTCTTTTTCTTGCATGTGCTTGGAAATTTCAACCAGCTCACTGATTGATAAGCAGGTAAAGCATTGTATTGAATTCCTGTTACATTTGTGCTGAAAGTTTCTGGATAATCTACAAATATGTAGGGGTTGTTGTTTGACCTCTGTGCTTGTCCTTCCACGGTCGAAGTTTTACAGGTGCTACAGTTGAAGCCATTAAGAATAATTGGTGATAATTGAGTGTTACATTGCAGCAAGACTTTCGTAGTATTTTCTTCTGCACAGGGGGCAGATACTATATCTCCTGTTCGGTTTTGTTCAAAATCAGCGTTCACTTTTTCTTGCTGTGGAGCATTATCAACAGAGAGTGGTAGTTTGGGTACTTTCTTCTCAGGTACTGACAGGTAATTTAGAAGCACTTCCTGCATAGAAAGGGTATGAGAATTGGCAATTCCTCTTTGAGTGTTTCTAAGCCGAACTTCAATTCCAGGGCCTAGATGTACTGTTTGCTTTCCTCCAGCAGCATCTTGTCCATCAGTTTCAGATTTCTGATTGATAGTTGACTTGAATTTAGAGCTTTCACCTGATGGTTGTCCTTCCACATCAAAGTTTAATGTCCTTCTGCACGACCTTTTGGTAGGTACAAGTGTTTCTGAATCAGTGGACTCTCCAGTTGCTTCATCTGGAGTTGAGAGCTTCTTGGCTGCATTCTTTCGAACATATTTCCTTTTCCCTGTTGGATATACCACTGTGTTAACTGCTTTTTCCTGTACTTGCCTCTTTCCTGCCTGGGTCCTACTGGAAGCAGCATGTTTTGGTGTGTCCAGTTTTTGAATCCTAGGCTTTCCTTCTATAATCACTTTAGGCCTGTGCTTTTTCCTCCTAGGTTTTAGCTGTGGAGTTTTGTTTAGGTCAATAGTATTGCCACCTTCCCTTTCAAAGTTGTGATTATCCTTAATAATTGTAGAAGTATCAGCAAGTGAAGAATCTGTCTTCAGGTCGTGGACTTCTTTACTGGCACGAATCTCATTGTCATTGACCCCTGTGGCTGCAAGTTTGCTCTCCTGCTCGTTTCTTTCTTGGCTTCTTTCACTTTGACATAAGAATTGTGATTCCATTACCTGTTTGTGCTCTATTCTGATGCTCTTTTCTGGTGTTACAGGAGTAAACTGACAGGTGGTTCTGGCAGAGAATCCATTTGTGATTTCTTGTTGCAAGTTTAGGTCATCAGCAGCATGATAACAGGGCTGAGGTTCATCTGCAAGTGGTCATAATCTCAGACTAGAGAAGTTAAGAGTACAAATTGAAAACTTCACAACTTCAAAGGCGTAGCCTTCATAAACTTGTTCCCGAAAAACATTGATGAACTTAAATTGAATAGTAAGTTTCCATTGAAAAAAGAAACAATTACAGGAAAAGATGGCATTCCCATGGTGAGGTCTAGCTTGTTGATAGTCATTTTGAATGCGATATGCTCTATATTGATTTATTACTGGCAATTGATGTTTAATGCTGCCAATTTCAGGTTCCTTACAATTCCTTGAAGTTTATTTCCTATTAACCTTTTGTTCACAGGAACAAGATCCTGTTTCCTCCATAACTCGCTTCATTTACAGAGAACCCAAAGCAAATTACATTTGTGCAAAAATGAACTGCATGGAACAACCCAAAATTTGGGCCTGGAAACATAATCATCCCAAGAGTCTAAAATAGCATAGAAAATGTCTGTCTTGTCTATATGCATTGCTTATTTCATGTAAGAAATACTGAAATGTCTTACATTGTGGTTGTGTGTAATTTCCATTAATGTATAAGTTTGACTTGAGTGAGGAGCCTCCATTCTCGCACAGTGTCCAACTTGCGGAAGCTGCTGCTGCTTCTTGAGAAGCCAAGAGAACTTCGAAAGGAACATTGTTCCATTTTGGGTTGTAACGCTCTCTGCTTGCTTGGACGTTGTCAGTATAAGTTCTCATTTTTGTTGCAATAGCTGCTTCCCAGTTACAATTGGAAGGAGCCAAACGTGCATCCACCAAATTGCCATGTGTTTGAGTAAAAACAGGTGAAATCCCCACCGGTCCAATCCAATTTCCTTGGTTTATCTGATTTCCCAGCTCGTCTGTGTAGATCACAGATAGTTTCTGTGGGATAGGCCTGAATGGAGTTTTTGGAATCTCAATTTGCGACTCCTTTTGGTCTTGTCGACCAAAATCCATTATGCGACTTCAGAAACCAGTTAAAAATCTAAACTTTTAGTCTGCTCCACCTCCCTAACTGCTTTCACGTAGAACCTTCCTTAAATGTTGACCCAGGTCGGTCAACGGCAGAGCTCGAGTTGAAGTTCGGCGTCCTGGGAAAAACCTCGTTTTCTGACTCCCCATTACCAGGAACTGTCCTGCACAAAAACAATAACCGAATTGAGAAGAGACATCAAGGAAAAGTTGAATGGGTTACCAGAAAAAACAGTCAGAGAACCCACTTTGCATGAATTAACTTTAAGACATTGTTCACTTTGAATTACTACAAAACATTATCTTTATCTCCAGATCTCATAAGCAGAAACAAGCACAGATAACCAATCTTACGGATTCTCAACAATTACCTTAACTATCTCTAATGGTAAGAGAGATTATCTTCAGCGGATTCCATCACAAAGAACGTCACTTTATTCGGTTATGTTATACTGCTAGTTACATGAAGTAAAATCAAATTGTAACTGATGTAGAAAAGAGCAAAAAGATTATGGTACCAACAAATTTACCTGCAGATTGAGTCAATGCTGGAGATCTATTTGAGTCAGTTGCAGAGAAAACGGAAAATGTACAACAGTGTTACTTTAAAGCAAGAGAAAAATTAGGTAAAAGAAGCCAAACACGAAGACCGGAGCTTTTACATTAGAGAATTCCTTGAAACTGAGAACTCCTTTTCCCAGTAACCCAACCCAACTTACGCTTTAATTTATTCACGACTTCATTTGCCTCTGTGTCGTGTTCTCAAAATTGTAGATATGATTCTCGAGGTCTAATTAATGAGTTTTTGAGTAATTGGATAATGGAGTATTTGTTCAGGGGCAAATATGTCCAGAGAATATGACCAATGACTAAGCGTCGAGGGTTGGCTCAAACACGTGAGCGAACTGAAAACAGAAAAGGCTTACGTGGCGTGTTGCGTTTGACATTTGGCACGTGAGACTGTATCAAAAGTCCGTATTGGGATTCTTCGGTTCCATTTGTTATGGCACCGTTTCACCTAAAATTGCTTCAGTTGCTTATACGTCGACTTACGCACCTTTTATGGTCCCCTCCAGCTTCGTGGATTCCTTAAAAGCGTTGAACTTTATGAAAAATATACATATATTTTATTTTAATTATTATTTTAAAGTCTAATAAATTTTACCTATAAATACGTACATAAATTACGGTTCATGCATGCATGCATGCATTTACGTGATTTCGTTCTTCGAATTCTGAACCTAACTAGAAGTTCTGTCTTTTCCGTTACGTCATCTACAGTCAATATTAATGTGATAGATTCTTAAACTTTTTGAAATGCTTTGCTTTGAGAGGGTGCATCGAACATCGACATATGTGATAGATTCCTAAATTTTAAAGGTTGCCCCTGTTTTCACAAAATAATATTTTATTTTTTATAGTATATAATCTGAATACATTAAAAAATAATTGGCTAATATAAACTTTATAACGTACTCAAAACCTAAACTATATACGTAATTAACACTATAAATATTAATGTTTTAAAAACCATATCATAATTTAAATTGATAAAATAAGAAGTTTAAAATTTAAAATAATTAATTAATATTAAACTATCATAAAACTAATCAAAGAATGAATAAGATTGAAAATTTTAACAGATAATTGAAAAAAATTGTTCTTACTTGTCAGAAATTTAAAGTTTAATTAAAAAATAAAGCTGGTAAATAAAAATTAATTTAGTTATTTTAATTTATAAAAGCTGACCTATTAATTAATACACTGATTTGTTTTTAGTTACAAAAATTATTAAATTAAATTAAACTGAAAATTTAAAAAAATTGGTAAGTTCAAAATTTTTATTATTAAATTGATCAAACAAGTTTAATTTTTAAAATATTGATAAATATAGAAAAGAAATTGTAAATTAATTTACATGAAATTTCAAAAAGAGCTAGATTAGATGTTGTCAAGCAAATATAAATCACTTCTGCTGTTAATTAATTTGCATGAATTTCTAAAAAATGAAAGAAACAAGTAGTTTATGCTGTAAACTTAAGTTAAAATATAATAATTATTTGTTAAGTTTATTATAAATATTTAAAAATGTATAGATTATTACGGTTATTTGAATTTTATTTAGTATGCATTCTAATAATTTCTATAAAAATCCCTACAAAATATGGACTATGATTCAGAATTTTATGTAATTAGAGAATAATGATATAATTATTATAATAAAATGAAAAAGTAAAATTCTGATAAAGATATACACACAGGCATGCACCGTTCTGCGTATTTTTGGGTTAATATGTTTTTTTTTGTTGTCCACGAGATGTCCTAAAAGAAGACATCTTTAAATTATCTATACTCAAACTAATTCTTGTTTGAACCGAATAGGTCCCTCGCAGAAAGTAAAGCTTTAGCCTCAAATTTTAAATAGCTGCATACATAAGAGTGGTTTAAACTCACAACCTCACTTAAATTAAAAAAATCTTATACCAACTCACCTGCTTCTTGAAGTTTGGGCCAGCATGTTTAATCATTCCTACACACAAAAATGGACTAAGGCATTATCATTACTTTTTACGCCAGAGATTCTCAAGCTTCCATGTGCTTTCTTATTAAGCTTTTGAAGAAATCAAGAAGCAATAATTAGTAACAACTGCTTTGCTGCAACTGTGTGAATAAACCAATAAAAATAATGCATTGAATTTATTAAACCTTATCTATTTTTTAATAGGATAACTGTCAATATTTTAATTTTAGTGTCTAATTTCTAAAATTTTTATAAATAAAATAATTCAGTTAAAATCATTTTAAGATATTGTAATAAAGAGAAAAATAAATACAAAAGAGTAACTTAAAAATATTTTTAATAACATGACTTCTAATAATTCGAAAATCGTTAACATTGAGAAAATCAAAAATCAAAATTCAAAATACACAATATTTATCATTTAAATTGATCTAAACAAAATAATGTTTATTTTTGTTGCTTATGTGTTTACATATTTTAAAAATAAACCTTTTATATTGCCCCTTAATTAGGTTATATAAAAATTACAAAGTGTAATGCCAAGTTTCACTATTAAGAGTTTTGATAAAAAGATCAGCGAATCCATTAATCATGTTCCTAAATTAAAATTACTACTAAAGAATGAAAATGCTTCATTTTAATACTTATTCTTTATAAGCATGTTTCTCCTCCTATGTTATTGGAGAGGCAAATTCATACAACATTTTATAAATATGAGTCTTTATACTTACTATTATAAATGAAATAAAACTTGTGGCTTTTCTATTTCAATATAAAAGAAACTTTGGTCTCTATCTATTAACAATATTTTGTACTCTAATGAAAATGAAAATGGTAGAGGTTGTTCTAGGCATTTAAATGATGACATGAGAAGTTGTGGTGAGAATTTGGGATTATTGATCTTAGATATGGAGGACATTACTTCAATTAGGATAATAAATAATAAGAGAAATAGAGAATTTGAAAGAAGCTTGATGGAATACTAGTTAATAATTATTAGATGATAAAATTCCTACAGAGTTCGACTTATTTTGGGAATTCCTTTTATTTTGATCATGCTTTATTAGAAGTCTCAAACGTTACTCTCTTAATCTTACTCTATGCTTATTCAGGTATAATAAACATTTAATTTATAAACATGGTTTTTGGAATGCCTTAATAAAGTAAATGGAAAGGCAGGTCGATGCATATAAAGCTTACATTTATGTCCAGAAGCTTAGGAGCATTAAGGGAGAATGAAAATTGCTAAGTAAAGGGTATTTCCTAAATGTTAAGGAGGAATTTAATAGAAATAAGGAGACTCTTATATATTGCAGGGTGAATTATATCGAGCTCTTGATTAATTGGAATTAAAGAACGTCGAAAAAGAGATGAATCATCAATATACATAAGCTCTCAATGTTTCTAATAACTTGTTGAGATAAAGAACTAAAGTAATGAGGATCAAAGACGGAGATAGGAACATAAAATTCTTTCGCTATTATATTAATGTGAGGAAAAATCACTACAAGATTACCTTTCTCTATGATGATTTTGGCACCCTTATTTGTAGGTAAGACAATCTAAAAGAGTTGACTTTAACCATTTTAAAAAGTTACTATGTGAAACTTGTTACAATTAATCTTTATAAGATTTAAGGGATTATATTGGGATAACACTGAGTCAGGAGCTGATGAAGTCGCTTGTTGAACCTTTAACAGAGTCAATGCAGAAATGGTTATATTTAGTTAAAATCTTAAGAAAGCACTAAGATCAGATGGTTTTAATACACTTTTCTTTCAAAAGACATAAAGTATAATTGGAGACGTGGTGACTGAGGCTATCTTGGAATTTTTTTTCCAATAGTAGAATGCTTAAAGAGATTAGTAAATCATATATTTGTTTGCTTCCTAAAATTGCTAACCCTTCTTCTACACATGATTTTATATATAAAGCCATCTTAATGATGCTAGCTTGCAGGTTAAAGAAATCCTTGAGAGGTCTAATTCATCTTAGTCAAAGTGCATTCATCAAAGGTGGAAGCATTATAGATAACTTGCTCATTATTTAGGATCTCTTGAAGAATTATCACACTAAGAAGTTTGTATATGGTTGTGCATTGAAGATTGATTTCTATTAAGCATTTTACTATTTGGAAGAGGGCTTTGTATTCAACACTCTAGAGGCATTTGGATTTCTAGGTCTTTTTGTCGATTGGATCAAACAATATTTAACAACCACTTCTTTTGGGGTCTTTATGAATGGTGAACCAACTTACACTTTTGATACAACTAGAAGTATTAGGCAAAGGGATCCAATTTCCCTTTCTAATTTACCCTTTTTGTGGAGGTTATAATAAAATTATCTCTTACATGATTGAGTATAAGGGAGTTTTTTAAATTTCCCAAAAATTATAAGGAAATAAGCTACTTAGTCTAGTTTTCGCTAATGATTTGCTCTTAATTTGATGGGCTCAATACAATTTAATAAATTTGCTAAGGAATTTACTATAAGAGTTCTCCAATCTATTTGGATTGAGAATCAAATAAGGAAGAATTAGTATTACATTTCCAAGGATGCAGCACACTTACCTAATTCTTTCTCAAGGTTAACAAGATGTCAGGTGCACTAAACCTCTTTCAAATATTTAGACATTCCTATTAAAATAATAAGGCCAACTTAATTTTTATTGCCCAGCTCTTATTAACTCAATTTATAAGAGGATTGGAAGATGGAAAATAAGTTCCTATTTTACGTTGGATTTTGCAATTGATATCTTCTATCCTTAATGGATTGCAAAAGTAAGTTCCTATCTTATGCTGGATGCTGTAATTGATATCTTTTATCCTCAATGGATTGCAAGTTTTTTTAGAGTTTATACATTATACTTCTAAAGAACATTGCTAAATCCATATAAAAGAGAGCATACATATTTCTTATGGTCTAAAATGTGGTTATAGGCAAAGCCTCCAAGGTAAAATAAGTTGACGTTTATGTTCATAAGAATGAGGGCAAGTTAGGATTGCATAAAATATAAACAAAGAATAAGATACTCATCATTAAGAGGATTTAGAAATTATTCATTGATATAGAATCTATACGGGCTAAAGGGATGCATTCTCATCAGTTAAAGGCAAACAATTTTTGAAAATTAAATAAAGAAGCTTGGTAACTCTTAGATATTGAATTAAATGCAAAAGTTAAAGAGCTTGGTAAGAATAAAATTCAAAGCTATTGTTAAAGATAGGAAAAACATTTAACATGATAATTGGTGTGAATTAAGGCTCTTAATAGTAAAACCTGAAAGAGTTTAATAAGACATATTCTTCTAGGTATGGCTAAAGTAAAAGGGGTTATATAAAGTAATTAATGGAATTGTTTGCAAATATTTATGCAATTATAAGGGATCATTTCCTATAATACTCTCATAACTTAGCTTAACCTAACATAATCGGATGATTTGAACATAATTATGGGGTGTTTACAGATAAATCTTGCTTAGACATGATTAGGGAGCACAAATTAGCTATTCCTTAATCTAAAACTATAAGGATGGGTTTAACTATCCAAAAACCTCATTCATAATATAGTTTGCAATATTAAAGTGGCTTAAAACAATTGATAGAATTAAGGGAAGCAGTAACTTGAAATGTTTTCTATGTAATTTGGAATAAAAAATTGTCTCTCACTTGTTCTTTAACTGTCACTATTCAACAGGTTTATAGAGAATAGTTTAATTCAAATGCAATATATTTTGTTAATTATTAAATTAGAATAATCATTTTCTTAGGCAAATAATTCTATTCCAATTCAAGGGATATTCGTAGATCTTCACATTTACACTTTATTCCTTACTTTATCTAATATAAAAATAGAGGAATGGTGGAAAGTATAAGAAGTCCCCTACCATCATTGTTTAGTTCAAGTTTAACAGTGTAAACAAAATTAGAGAATGGATGATGTTGGGAAGCTTGGGCGTAAAACCAAGTCTTGATATGGTGTGAAGATGGGATATTGGAATGGACATCAATTGTCAACAAGTTAACCATTAAAACCGATACAATGCTAAGACAAGTCAATAATGAATTACTTCATTATTATACACTTTGACACTATAAATCTTGTAAATTAACATTTAGGATGAGAGCTAGTTAAGTTCTAAGTGGTTGAGGTTTAGAAGATTCATAGTCTCCAAATGTCAATTATTGTATTAAGCTTGTAATAAACAGTCAAAACCAGTGGAAATGGATCTTCATCTATCAACGTGGTCTAATCAACTTAAGCAAACACTAGAATTCCCTTGTTGGCTCGATATTGAATTTCATAATTAATTCCTCGCATGATTTCATAGCGAGAGTCTATGTATTATGGTAGTTATAGTAATCCCTCCCATTAATCTCTTCATTTATCACAATCATGTATTTTAGAGAAAAATAATGAATACTCCTACAATAAGAAGTAAAAATTTCTTTTGTTTTGGAAATATCAAAAGTATAGTGCCTTTGAGTACTAGGTGATTGTATGTCCTTTTGACTTTAAGTGATTTATGTTCTAGAGTAAGGCAAGTACAAGTTATGGGGATTGATACACCTTTGCCTCTACCTCGTCCTTTAGACGTAATAGGTGCATTGGATGCTTCTCTGCTCCCCTGAGATACTCTAGTCTGTCCTGAGCCTTGTGGATAATTAGCCATCAGGTGATTTATACCCTCACATTTAAAACAAGCCCCAGTCAACCACCTGTACGTGCCCAATGTCACTTTGTACAGTATGGGCACTCTAGCAGTCCATTTCCTTATCTAGCTGAAGAGCCTCTACTAATATTAGATGTTGCAAACTGTCCCTGATGTCTTCCCTTAGTGGTTGGGCTATAAACTGATTTTGCTAAGGATGCACCCTGCGAGTCTTAGGCTCTCTTACTCGAAGATGAGCCACCTTTAGAGAAACTCCTCCTTTGTGTCTTTTCTCTTTTGGTTGTATCTTGCTTCTATACTATGATAGTTGCTTCATCCAACTGATTGTAGCTCACTTGTTGTACAGAAGTTACTGCCATTAAATACTCTTTGATGGAATCATTCAATCCATCCTCAAATTGCATTGGAAGGCCTCTGTCAGAACATGCTCTGGAGCATACCTGTTAAGCTGGCTGAACTCCTTTTCATACTCAACCACAAATAGGTTTCTTTATCGTTGATTCAAAAACTGCTTCCATTGAGCTACTTTATAAGCTTCTGTGACATATTTCTTCTTGAACTCTTAGGTAAAGAACTGCCAAGTCAGAGGGTTAGCCAGTTGAGGATGTAGTGGGACTAATTTCCACCAATCATAGGCTGCCCCTTGTAAGAGAGAGACAACACAGGTAACTATTTCTTTGGGTGGACATCTGATCTCATCCAGAAACCTCTATGTCTGCTCTAACCAATATTCTACTTTATTTGATTCTTTTAAAGTCACGCCCCACAAATTCTTCGGCCCCATGTGTACTTAAAACTTCTATGGGACCTTTAGGCGCGATCATTCTATCCATCGATCTCAGCATATCATGGGAAAGCTTTAGAAACATCTCCCTAGGTACTGGTACTTCACCCCTTGGAGGCTCAGGAGGACTTAGAATTGATTGATCTTTCCTTACCACACTATCAACTGACTCCTCATCATCTTCACGAGATATTTCCATTTCTACTTGCTATAAGAAAATGGGGACATCTTTATTAGGCCAACACAACACCATACCATATCACACATTACTAGACTCTTATTGGTCATAACCATTTAAACCGGGCTCTGATACCACAAAATGTAACACCTCTTATATGGAATCTACAACCACCCATATATATGGAAACCAATTTCCAATACATACATTCATGGCATACATTTCTATTCATTGCTATGGATATACACATTACAAAATTTTACATCACTTAACATTATCATTTAAAAGTAGTATTATAACTTTATATATACATGATAATTCAAAAAGAAAACATACAAATTTCTTTACTCTTTTACATGTACAATCATCGTAAACCAAAACACATTCCAAAGGTACTTCTACTCCTAGCTATTGGTTATAGATGTCTCATGTACCTCACTCCTATGACCTGAACCTACAAGGATTAACACCCGTGTTAAGCTTAAAAGCTTAGTGGGAAAACACTTAGTTTGGATGAACACTCATAGTAGTCATTTGCTAAGTACACACATTTAGAAATATCACAACTTATATATATATATATATATATATATATATATATATATATCTTAAATTCACATTCATAAACCAAACAGTGATATTCAATGCTTATTGATACAAATTATTAGTACAAATGCAAATGCTTGTCAATACCAATTATTTATGTTGTTATGTTGTATTTCTTATTTATAACTATTTACTTTACTTTTTGTATTAGGCCTGCACATTCTTGTGGGTGTGGATAATGGGAACTGTAGATATCTGAAGATATCAAAACTGTAGATACTTAAAAGCATTGAACTATGGATACCTGAAGGCATTGAACTGTAGAGACATTATAGTCTCGAATGAAGACACCATTGGTGTCAAATTGTAGCAGCAACATTGTAACCGTATAGGCATACCTATCTATTCACCACCAAGACAATAGCACAAGCATTATAGTATTACCTTTAACCATTTTCCAATTTCATAATTCATATATTGACAAATCACATGATATACGTTTCAAGTCATAAAATCTGTATTTGCATTCATACATGCGAGTCATAACTTACCACCATTAGAAGGGTATCAAAATCAAACTTGTATAATCATACCATACACATATGAAGGTTAAGTATGCATACAAATAATTTATGTACATATAAATTTTCTTTAGTATGCATTATGCACAATCTTAAATTCCAATTTTCAATCACCTAATTCACATAAGGTAAGTCCTATTTCATTTATTTCTAGGTGTTTTAAAAGTTTCATGCACATTCAAAAAGGTTCAGATATGATTCGTTAAAAAAATGAAAACAAACATAACATAGTGCAATTTCCTTCTTGTCGTGTCCCTTGCCTATAATTCATACCTCCACTTGTTCCGAAATTTTAATATAAAAAAATTTCGAACTAGGTTTGAGGTCTTCTAGACATTTATTCCCCTATGTATTATTTTCCAAAGCACTAAAAATAAAGCCAGTTGGAATTTTAAATCATGATATATATAACAAACATCATAAGAAGCTCCAAAATAGGGACAATATTAGGTCAACATTTTTGATCTCAATTTTCAACGTCATAAAGCCAAAATTAAGTTAGAGTCTCTTCTAGAGATTTCTAGTTCTATGTCTTAGTTTTCATATGCAACTCAAATAACCTAATTTATAGGTCTTTAGGCTGAGTTATGAACCCAAACAGTGTGACTGATTCAACAAACCCTAGACAGAATTCCATTACACGATATTCTCTTGTCATATGCATCCAATTTTATCCAAGGTAACACCAAAATAACACAAAGCATCATCCCAAAAATCATTCCATATCAAATGAATCTTTGTATCTATACAAACATACACACAAATAGAAATTAGACTAAGTGTAGTCCCAGACCTTAAAATTGGCAAAGTAGTTCTTCTAATGCCTTTCCTTCACTTCCTCTCTGGCTTTGCTTGACTTACCAACTAGAAACTGCACAAATACACATCTCAATCCCACTTCCAACCTTATAATTTCAGTTCTTCATAAGCAAACCAAGAAAAGGTAAAGATGAAGAGAAAATCCCTTACTTTTACCTTAATTTCCACTTAAGATCGACTTGATTTCTTACATGAAAAATGATGGGATGAAGAAGGTGAAATGGAGAAGAGAAAAACCTGAAGTTAAAACCCTCAAAGTTCTATCCATCTCCCCTCTCTATATGCCCATTTATGCTCTTTCAAGACTCACACACATGCTTAATTCCTATTGGCCACACATGCTTTCTTATTATTGGTCACACATGCCTTAATCCAATTGGTCTACTGTTAACTTTAGAAAATTACATATTGCTCATTCTCTTCCTTTAATTCCCACATGGCCTATAATCTTATCAACTAAATTCATTCCCATCCATATTTCACATCTAAGAATGTATGGCTATGCCGAAACAAACAAATTACCCATTACCCATGTCTTTTACATTAAGTACCATTATGTCTCTTACTATACTTAGATGCACTTGATTCATTATGTTTACTTCTTAATACACCTTAGACATGCTAGAATACTTTTACGGTATATTTTGGGGCCTTACATTTCTCTCCTTTTTAAAAAGAATTTCGTCCTCTAAATTCATACTTGTATTGAATAGCTGCAGATATTGAATTATCATCATCGATTCAGGTTCCCATGTTGCCTCTTCAATGCCATGATGTTGCCAGAGCACTTGTATAAGAGGAATTTTCTTATTCCTTAACTATCTCACTTCTCTAAATAGGTTTTCCTTTGGCTCTTCATCATATGAGAAGTCTGGTTGGATCTTTATTTTTTGTACCGATAAAACATGTGAATCATCTGATTGGTACCTCTATAGCATTGAGATATAGAACACATCATGGAACTTGGATAGTTCCATAGGAAGAGCCAACCTGTATGCCACTGTTCCAATCCTTTCAAGGATTTCATATGGACCAATAAATCTTGGACTAAGAGCCAACCTGTATGCAACTGGTCCAATCCTTTTAAGGATTTCATATGGACCAATAAATCTTGGGCTAAGTTTTCCCTTTTTCCCAATTCTTAACAATTTTCTCTAGGGAGAAACTTTTAAGAAAACTTTGTCACTTAAAGTATATTCAATAACTTTCCTCTTCAAATCAACGTATGATTTCTATCTATCACTTGCTGTCTTCAATCTTTGCTAAATAACCCTCACTTTCTCTTCTATGTCTTTGACTATATTAGGCCCAATCATCTTGTTCTCGGTTATTTCTGTCCAACAAACCAAGGTTCTACATTTTTTGTTATATAATGCTTAATATGGTGCTATGCCTAAAATGGATTGATAACCATTATTATAGGCAAATTCCATCAAAGGAATGTATCCATCCCAACTGCCTGGAAATTTCATAAAAGCATATCTTCCACCACTTGTATAATTCTCTCAGATTGCCCATCAATTTATGGGTGAAAGGCTGTGTTGAAGCTCAGTTGAGTACACAAAGCTTCTTGCAAAGTTTTCCAAAACCTTGATGTAAACTTTGGGTCTCAGTAAAAAAAATTGACAATGGCACTCCATGTAGCTGAATAATCTCATTCATATACAACGCAGCTAACTGATCCGTAGAATAGTTAGATCATATCGGTATAAAGTAAGCTGATTTGGTGAGCCTGTCAATTATGACCTATACTGCCTTATGTTTTCTCTGTGTGAGGGGTAGACTTGTAAGAAAGTCCATGGTGATATTATCCCATTTTCACTGTGGCCAGATGAGACTTGATGTCACCTGTTGACAAGTCAAGCGCTTAGACAAATAGTCCACTACATCATGATTCATTCGTGGCCACCAATAACATTGTTTTAAGTCCTGGAATATTTTGTTACCCCCAAGATGCATGGTGAATATAGTATTATAAGCTTCATGTAATAACTTCTTTTTCAAGTCCTTTACTTTTGGTACACACAATCTACTCTTAAAGTACAAACTTCCATCATCTTTCACTACAAAATTAGTCTGTTTCCCTTCTTGCACTGCTTATACAATTTGTTGCAACTTGACATCATCTTTTTGTACATGTACCATCATTTGTCTCAAGTCAGGACTCGCTTTTAATTAAGCTATCAAAGCTCCATCTGGTGCAAATCTCCATCTACTATGTTGTAATGACAGTGTTGAAATGGACTTCCTACTCAAAGCATCTGCTACCTCATTAGCTTTTTTTAGGTGATAGTCAACTATACAATCATAGTCTTTAAACAACTCTAGCCAACGTCGTTGCCTCAAATTTAGCTCCTTTTGTATGAGAAGGTACTTCAGACTCTTATGATTCATGTATACTGTAAGGCCCCAACATAAACCATAGAAGTATTATAGCATGTTTAGGGTGTAATAAGAAGCGAACATACGAAATTAAGTGGATTTAAATATAGTGAGGGGCATACTGATACTTAATGTAAAAGACATGGGTAAAAGGTTAACTTGTACATTTCGACATGGCTACACATACTTAGACATGAAACATGGATGAGATTGATATTAATTGATGAGATTATATGCCAATGTGGGAATTAAAGAAAGAAGAAAGACCAATGGGCAATTTTTCCTAAAGTTAACAAATGGACCAATAGGATTAAAGCATATATGACCAATAAAATAAACTATGTGTGTCCAATAGTAAGTAAGCATGTGTGTGAGTCTTGAAAGTGTATGAATGGACATAAGGAGATGAGAGAGGGATGACATTTATGGTTGGGAATTCCAAATTTTTCCTCTCCTATTTCCTCTCCAGTTCATCTTCTTCATCACACCATTTTTCATATAAGGAATTAAGCTAATCTTTGGTAGAAACCAAGGTAAAATTTAATGTTTTTCTCTTCATCTAGGATTTTTTAATGTATATGTAATTTTTGAAGATGAGTTTTGAATGAGTGTGTTATGTGTAGAGGAGGAGAAGACCAAAGGCAAAGGCAAAGAGAAGCAAGTAGAGTGAAGCAAAAGTGATCACTTCTTCAGGAGATATGGGAATTTTGATATGTTTGCTTGGATTACAAACATCATGTGAGGGGAATAGGTAAAGGAAGTATCCTTTTTGATTATGAGATGTTGGTTATTTTTGTGTTGCTTTTGCTTGATAAGGCCGAAGTTAGTTGATTTGAAATAGCTACCTCGCTGGATGGATAGGTTCCATTGAATAAACTTCTATAATTTGGCCATATCTTAGTCTGTAGACCTCTAAATTGGATAATACCAATTGGATATTAAACTAAAGGCATAGTTCTAAAAATTTTATGAAGGAACCGAAATCTTATTTTGACTTTAAGAGTTTTGAATTTTGGCTTGAAGTTGAGTTCTGGCTGTTGTCACTGTTTTCAAACATTTTGTAGTGTTTTGGGAATAAATCTCGGAATACTTAACCAAACTGGGTGAAATTTATTCCATTAGAAAAATAAGATATAGAGGAACGAATGTCTAAAAGACCTTAAAATCTAATTCAAACGTTTGCTATATGAGGAAGACATTTAAGGCCTGGAATTATGACAAAATTTGAGGAATCCTTCATAAAAGGATTATAAGCCTATGGAAGGATGAGAAATCAGCCTTAGAAAAAGTTGATAGTGATGCGAGGAGTGAAGAATAAGCGCTCTCCAAACCTATCATTTAATGTCATATACCTTCTAATTTTGTGTTTTGTTTTGTATAAGCTTGCATATGAAAGTTATAATGTGTTGGGTAATTAAGAATCCTATAAAATGAAATTCTTTATTCTAATTATATTATCCTTGTAACTTTTTTTAATCTTTATATTTGCTAGAAATAACATATTAAACTTTGTAACCTATTCCTTTTGATTATTTGAATTTGCTACTCATGTAGTTCTCTTTTATAGGCTTGTTATTTTGTTATCATATTTTTATATTCACTTTCTTTTGGGAATGTTTTGGGAACTCACAAGTCTATTGCATTATAGGTTTATTGCCTTCGTTTATGATTTCATATATGGTTTCAGATGACATTAGACTTATCATTTGCATGAGGTTTGTTTTATCATAATATATGACAAATAGTTTATGGATTTATGGTGATGCTCAGTCTATCATTATATGTTTCATTTAGTCTATCCTTTTGTAAGATAATAAGTGTTATTCTGTGATGTATTTAGTCCATCATTTTGTAAGAAATTTAATATGAGGTTTTGCTAGACTTTTAGTCTTTTTTGGTTTCTGATTTTTGTACCAATAAACCCTTTGTGACTTTTAACTCTACTTCATAACAAACCTTATTATAGTTATTTAAATTAGATGTTGATTTTGGAATGAATGCATAACTAAAATAAGAAATATGATGTATTAATTCAAAAGGTAATTTATGTATTATATTCATTGAAATGAAATATAGTAACAAAATTATGGCCTATGGTTTTGTTCATTCTAAGTCCTTGGGATTTCAGATATGTCCAATTGTTATAATTTGTATATCTCATGTCTTATAGGTGAAGAATTTGAAAGATATATGCAAGAATTAGTGCAACTTTCTCTATAGTTATCAAATTGAGGAGATTTTGGAGCCATTTGGAAGATAAAAAGATGAGCTTCATGAGCTAATTCTGACTTAAAGAGGTTGAAAAGTAGAAGTTGGAGGAGAAAATCACAACAGGCATTATACCATGGATTCGATATTTATAGATAGGTATGGACTTAATTAATGTATTTGTTATTCCAAACCTTGCCATGTGGGTCCCACTCTTGTATATCTATAAAATATAATATGAAATATCCTAATCGGTGTCATTTACAAGTCATTGGGCTCAATTAACAACTTATGGCTCATTAGGTTTATTAGGATGGTTCAATTATACAATTTGACCCTCAAACATATTCCCACCTAAACTTTTCATGATTGTTAATTCACAAACTGTTAAGAACTTTGCTATAGTTCTTTAGGAAAAAAATGATCAACATAATTTATAGATTTTTTAAATAAAATTTGTTGGAAGGTTGCTACAATAGTATCTTTGATGATTGGAATATTCCTGCAATGATTGAAAAAATTTCAGTCTCATAATTCAATAATTTTTATACCAAATGAAAGGTTTTGATGAGTAAAACAACTTTTATAATTGCAAAAAACTTAGATTCTCAACCAAGAATCGAAGAAATATTATTTCAAAGCCATGACCTCTATTTTTGTCAATCGACAATAATAGAGGCACTGATCAACGACTAAATTATAGGACATTTGCTCCTAACATTAAGGGGAGTCTAATGATGCTAGTGGTGGTCAGCAACACTTATTAGAGGCAATAGATTAAATATTTGAGTTTTTTTAAGATTAAATATTTGAGTTTTTTCTAATTTTTATTCTCGACTGTTGTGATGATTCTGGGATTGCTATGAGGTAAAAATGGTATGGTTGTGATGGGCTCAAATAAAGGAGTTGATTGGTTTGTATGGTTGGCTTGTTAGAGTCGTCAATGTTGAAGAGTAAAGAAAGATGATGGTTTCATGAATAGTAATCTTAGGAGGGTGAAAATGAAAAATAGGAAAGATGAGGGTGGAGGTAGGTATATATATATAAGGGGGATATTACAATCTCCCCTCGTTACAAAAAATTTTGTCCTCAAATTTTACAACTATGCTCTATTGAGGAGACAAGTATAAATATAACTCTTGCATCTCTTACTCTGTTTCCTAAAAGATCTCCTCAGCATTGTCATTCCTTTACATCATCTTAATTATAAAAATCTGCTTTGACTATAATTGGTGCACTTGAGAATCCAAAATAGCTACTAGCTCCTCTTTATAAGTTAGATTCTCATTCACCTCTACATTCTATGATTGGAATACATGAGAAGGATGAGAAATGTACTTGCAAAGCATAAAAATATGAAATACTATGATGACTTACAATATATTTGGAGTTAACGCCAATTGATATGCCATATTTCCATCTTTCTCTGATATCTTGTAAGGTCCAATATATCTTAGAGAGATTTTCCCTTTCGTTCCAAACCTCATCACACCCTTCATCAGAGATATCTTCAGAAATATAAAGTCACCGACTTGAAATTCCACATCTTTATGCTTCAAGTTCTCATAACTCTTTTGTCTACTAAATTGTGTCTCTAGTCCTTGCTTGATTAACGGAGTCTTCTTTAATGTGAACTTGATTAGTTCTGGGCCCTCCAAATACCTTTCGCCTACTTCCTCCTAGCATATTAGTCATCTACATTTTTGTCCGTACAATGCCTTATAAGGAGCCATCCTAATGCTACTATAATAGCCATTATTGTAAGTAAACTCAGTCAAAGGCAAAAGGGAATCCTAACTATGACCAAAGTCCTTCATGTACATCCTCAGTATGTATTCTAAGGTTTAAATCATACTCCTAAATTTCTCATCAATTTGAGGATGGAAAGTTATGCTAAAGTCTAATCTGGTGCCTAATGCCTTTTGTAATATCCTATAGAATTAAGATGCTATTTGTATCTTTGGTCAGATATTATTGACATAAGCACCCCTTGGGAACATATTATCTGCTCAATATACACTTACATGAGCTTAGACATTGAGAAGGTGGTTTTCATGGGTAAGAAGTGGGCTAACCTTATTAACCTATTTATGATCACCCAAATCGAATCATATCAAGTCCTTGTATAAGGTAGACTAATGACAAAATCCAATGTGATCTTTTCCTATTTCCATTCAGGAATTGGTAGTGGTTGTAGCTTAAGCACTTAGAGACATATTCATTCACATCCTTTTTCATACGAACCCGCTAATACTTGTCTCTAATGTTATGATACATCTTAGTGGAACCAGGATGTACATTGTATGCTGTATAGTGCACTTCTTCTAAAACATCCTCCTTCATGTTTTCTACATTTGGAACACATAATCCCTTATTCATCTTTATTATACCTGCCTTATCAATATTAGAATATTTACATCCTTCTTGTACTTCATTAATAAGCTTTTGAAGCTTAAGATCTTGGCATTAAGTAACCTGATCCTATCCAATAATACCGATCGTACTCTGATGCTTGCCAGTAGTACCTTTGAATATGAAATTTGAAACGGAGTGCCTTGATCCATCAAATTATGTAACTCTTTGGTCAAAGCTCTCCTCTATACTATAATATATGTCAAACTACTTGAAGACTTCCTACTTAGTGCATCTGCTATTACATTTACCTTTCCAGGATGATACTGAATCGAGTAGTCATAATCTTTTAGTAATTCCATTCACCTTCTTTACCTCAGATTACTAAAATATATTTTCAACTCATGTGAACCAAGTAAATTTCACACATCTCACCATATAGATAATGTCTCCAAATCTTTAAGGAAAAGATCACTGCTACCATCTCTAAATCATGAGTAGCTTATAGTATAAGTAATCACCTTACTACTCTACATTAACATGCAACCTAGGCTAACTCTTGTAGCACACAGTACAATTGAAATCCTCCACCTTTAATTGGTAACGTTAGGACTGGAGCTGTAGTTAAACATTTTTTTTAATTTTTGAAAGCTCTCCTCAAAGACTTCAGGCCAAATGAACTAGGCTATTTTACATCAAATGTGTTAATAGAGATGTTATCTAGGAAAATTTCTAGAGAAATCTTCAATAGTAGCTTACCAATCCAAAAATTTTTGCACTTCTGTCGTTGTCATTGGTTTTTCCTAGTTTGTTACAGCTTCCACCTTCTTTGGGTCCACTTTTATCCCCTTCTAAAATACCACATGTATTAAGAATGTGACACTCTTAAGTCAAAATTCACACTTTAAGAACTTAGCATATAACTAATGTTCTTAGAGAGTCTGCAAAACCACTCTCAAATAATGGACATACTCCTTATCTGTTTATGAAAACACCAAAATGCTATTGATAAAGACAATCACGAACCAATCTAAGAATAATTTGAACACTCTATTCATTAGATCTATAAAAGTTGTTAGAGCATTGGTAAGGCTAAATGAAATTACTAGGAATTCATAATGGTTGTATTGAGTCTTGAAGGTCATATTCTTAAAGTTGATTGAATAGATCATTGACTTAAAGTAATGGATACTTATTGGTGATGACCACCTTATTCAATTGAGCGCACCCTATGGTGATGTGCTAAGCCTAATGAAATCCTTATCCAATAAATCCCACAATTGTTCTTTTAATTCCTTTAACTTGGTGGGTGCCATTTTATCTGGAGGTATAGAAATCGAAGTTGAACCAGGTACTAGATCAATGTGAAACTCTCTCTCTGGAGGTAGCCTTAGTAACTCTTTAGGAAATGCATTAAGAAACTTTCAAACTACTGGAACACTTTGGAGGCTATTAATTTCTATCGAGGTATCCCTAATCGAGGCTAAGAACCCTTGACACCCTGTCTAAACATCTTAATGGCCACTAACATTGAAATTTTATTGGATGGGATGGTTCTCTTATCTCTCTCAAAAGTAAAAATTTAAATCCATAACTTTCTTCTCTCTAGAATCCATAATGGTTAATGACTAAACAGTCACTCTATCCTTAATATTATATTAAAATCCATAATCAGAAACTCTATAAGATTTGTTACCAATATCTTACCATCAATCTCCACGGGAGAAGAGTAGTAGATCAGATCTATCTCTATGGCATCACTAAGAGGTGTAGATATGGAAAAGGATTCTTCCATTCTATCTGGCATTGATTATAGTCTTATAGCAAAGTTAGGCTATAAAAGAATAAGTTACTCCCAGATCTATCAAAACTCTAGCTTCTAATCCAAAGATGAGAAGAATACCAAATACCATCGCATTCAAAGCCTGTGTATCTTAGGGGGTAGGGGTGATTGTCATGACTACAACTTGCATGTTAAGAGCTAGAGGACTGTTACTGACTGTAGCCTCTAGATTACCTCTTAAATTTGTCCCTACAAAACCTCTTCCCTGCTAGGCACCAAATTATAGTCCCCTTTGTGTTTGTTGAAATAGAGGCCATGCCCTATTAGAAAAGTTCTATTGATATCCCATTTTTGGTTAATCCCAGATCAGATGCCCATACTGGCCATTTCTATAATAGCCTTTTATGGTATACAACATACCCTTGATGTGCCCTTCCACACTGATGGCAAATGGAGGATGCCAAACCTGAATTGTTGTGTTTATAGCTCTATTTGCTATCTCTACCACCTGCTCCAAGCATGAACTTGAATCCCTTTAGATGTTTATAGCCAAATCTCACCTTTCTATGTGCTCAAATAACCCTCTGTCAAGAGCTCCCACTCTAACTGTACCTTGGTGAAAAGTTTAAATGTTGATGTTACTATTGCTGATAAATAGAGGGTCCTATTGAATGCCTCCCTATTTGCTCTCCAATATATAAAGAACCATGCTCTATGAGGATCCTTTCCATCTACTTAGGCATGTCCACCAAAGTTGAGAACTTCTCCTTACAACTCATAGTCATACTGACAATTGAGTACATATTGGTTATCCTTTACGTATAGGTTATTCTTTATCATCTCATCTAAAACAATCTTTGGGACATATTGACTAAATTGAATGAAATTAGTGTTATATTCATCTACCATCTTATCTCCTTAGCGTAGATTCAAGAACTCTAATATAAATGCCTTTTGATCCATGTAGGAGAGGAAATAGTCTATAACCTCTTCATGAATTGTGACTAGGTTATTGCATCCAAGTATGGAAAGATGTGGTCTTGATACCAACCCTTGACCACTCCTTGCAAAGAAATCTCCACCAAACCCACCAGTTGGATATCAAAATGATGTAGCCTCCAGCATCACATCTCCAACTCATTAAGAAAATCAATGGCCTCTTTGGGTTTCATCTTATTAAAATCTAAAGACAAACCCTTGAATATGCCATTGACAATTGTATATTTGATCTCTTTTATTATAAGGCTATAGTTGGTGATGGGCTAGTAGTTGTTATTGCTACATCATCATAATCATTAAATTTAGGAACATTGCATTGTTAGCTTATATTCTAGCTAGAAATATTTTCATATCAAATAAGGTGTCTCAAGAAATCCTTTTGACACCTTTTAACTCTTCTACAGTTTTGGTCGTCCTACGACTACTGTACCTTCCAACTAAGGTAGCAAAGGTAGGCACCTCATCTTATATGAGGCCTTATAGTGAGCCTCTTAGACAAGGTAGGCAAGAAATTATACACATCTATTTATACTGACAAGAGAAGCAAAGGAATGGCTAGTACCACCAATTAGAACAGATGAGTATTTTGACTAAGGTAGTTATTTCGAAGAAGGAGTAAATTCCTGTATGTCCACAATTATAAACAAAATTATACTCTAGGCCTTAAATTATTTAACCTAGGCTCTGATACCAATTGTTTCACAACCTAAGGGGGCTTGTGATCAGTACGTAAAAACCAAAAGCTGAAGCCTTCAGATCACATGTAACATTGACTATTAGTAATAAAAATAAATTTAAAATCTAAAAAATAAGTGACAACACGGGCATGCGTAAGTATAAAGACAGTTAAGTAAAACAAATGTTACCGTGCATCAGATTATTTTTTCAACATGTTAAATCATATCACTATGGACACCAGAGTACAAGTGTGAATAAATAAAAAGCATGCATAGATGTAGATATATTGCAACCCACACTCCTTAAAGTCAATGTTACGAAGTTAGTGGTGGCTAAAAAAGAAAAAGAATTGAGGGGAGTCAGATACACTAGGTAAGTCTATATAGTCATGCTTAAACAATATACAGTTTATGTTAGTATAAACACACATATATGATGTATGACAAATCACATGCAATACACAATAAGTTATGGAGAAGGAATATCTGTAGGACTATATTTTCTAAGTGTACATCCCTATAATACTACTCCTTGGATCGCTGTTGGAGCTAAGCATCACCAATAGACTCATATAGTTGTAAGGCTTTCTCAGTCTAAAGGGACTGCAGGGAGTTAATCATCACCAATAGACTAGCCCTTACTCAATATGTCCAAATTCACAATCACATTGATAATACACATATCAAACAAAGACCCTATCAAGAGCCAAACATCAACCATGATTGATCCGTATTATATCTTAATGTCATATCACAATCATCTCTCATAATCGATCCAATGTCTACTAGTTCTAATGTGTACCTATCAGGTGGCACATCGTACATATTTTTCCTTCTCCACAATCCCAATCAAACATATCCATACACAAACCAAATATCAATCACACAATCTCTGAAACAAACACGTAGTCATGCGAGGACCATGATAAATGCATATAGTATGCTATCATGGTATTACTCACATAGGCATCATGACAATTGCTACTCAAATTACATATGTAACACACACACACACAGAAACACACACACACACACACACACACACATTATCATAACCATATGGATTAGGATAGGGGCATTTATCATTGCTTATCATGTCATCAATCATATCAATCTAGAACCATACTCAATAGAGGGTATGGACTCGATATCTGTATTTAATTATAAACTTACCAAATTGATGTACTTGTCAATCTAAACCTTGCGATGTGGGTGCCACTCTTGTTATTCCTTAAAAATAGGAAAGGAAATGTCGTAATTATTGTCATTTACAATTCGTTCAACTCAATTGATAACCTGGGACTCACTAAGTTTGTTAGGATAGTTTAATTATACAATTCGACTCTTGATCCTTTTATCACATAAACTTTTTTTGTGATTTTTAATTAGTAAACTATAAAAAATTTTCCATGGTTCCTAAGGGAAAATGATCAACACAATTTATAGGATGTTTTGAAATAAAAGTCACTAGAAGCTAGACAAAACAATATCTCTGATGACTAGAATATTACTTCAATCATCATAATATTCCTCCGGATACTGAAATTTTTTTCATTTTTAAAGTTAAAATGATTTTTATACTAAATTAAATCCCTTGATGAGTAGAACATCTTTTATGCCTGCAAAAAACTTATATTCTCAACCAATCTCCACAAATTGAAGAAATATTATTTCGAAACCCTAATCGTTATTTTTGTCAATCGACAATGATAGAGGCAATGACTAGTGACAAGGCCATGCTTTTTTTCTTAAAGGAGAGTCTAATGGTGGTGGTTGATAACACTTACCAAAGATGACGAATTGAAGATTTGAGTTTTTCTGCAATTTTATATGATGATTTTGATGTTGTTGTGGGATAAAATGAGTATGGTTATGATGGACTCGAAGAGAGGACTTGATTAGTATATATGGTTGGCTAGTTAGAGACATTGACAATGAGGAATAAAGGAAAAGGGCAGTTTCGTAAATAGTAACTTTAGGGGTGAAAATGAAAAATAGGAATATATATATATATATATATATTTCATTTTCACCCCTAACTATATATATATATATAAAATGAAGAATAGAGGAAAAAGATGGTTTCGTATATCTATATCTATATATATATATATCTCACTTCCACCCTCATCTTTCCTATTTTTCATTTTCACCCCTAAGGTTAGTATTCACGAAACCATCCTGAAGGTCATAATATGTAATTCATAAGTTATAGTTCCTGAAGGTCCTTGAGGAGGTGGAGGAGGCAATGGGTGATGCTAAAGGTAAATCCACAGCTTGTTCAATTTAATATGAAACCTTGTTATTTATCCTAAAAGACTATTAGTGGATGTTGCCAACTGCTACATTGTTATACTTTGTGGTTAGAGAGTGCCTCTATGGTTTTTCCTTCCTCTTCAACCTTTTAGTCATTGTCATCCCACCCCTCCTCTTTTCCTAAGTTAATAAAATGACATAAATTATGTGATAGTATGTATTAGTGTGATGTATGAATTGAGTGATCCATCAAGGATGGTTACCTCATTGAGTTCGCAAAACTCGTCAAAATTGCAACATTGACATTTCATGACTGAGAGAGGACACTAGTGATAAAGAGACTCTATAAGAAGCATAGTTCTTGTACTTTTGGATCAGAGAAATGGCTCAAAAGTCGGTCAGTTGAGACTGAAGGATTATTTAGAAATTTTTGTATAATTCCTCTTTCATATAGCATGTTTTATATTAGGTTTTGATGATGTACATATATGGATGTTTGAAAGCGAAAATGTATATACACTTGGTTTTCATGAAATAAAATGAGGAACTTTTGGATTTTCAATATTGTGATATTTTATTAATGATAATATCATGTTTAAGTTAGTGATTTGGGTGCTCTAACATGTGACTCTTATGGGGTACATATTTGGATATCACTCAGGGTATCGGGTACGTATCCTGCAAGAGTGGGGTGTTAGAGGACACATATGATTTCACAATGGATAATGTGTTTTGTTCTTGAATGATGTCTGTTGAAGATGAGATCAGTGTCAATTTGCTTCTTTCCATCTCAGTCACTCTCTTCTTTAGGCTTTTCTAACTCCATCACTTGCTCCTCTTTATTGACTTCATCATTAAGTTTTTTCTATTCTTAAGTGTAATAGCTAGCACTTGATCTCTAAGTTCACCTTAGTGTTACTAAGAAGCTTTTCTTAACCTTGTTCACTCACCTCCTTAGCTAATTAGCTCACTTGCACCTCTAATTTATGAATGTATACATAATTAGATTGAAATATCTTATCAAATCCACCCATTTGGGTTTTAAGTTTCTCTAAGTTATCTAGTTTAGCGTTTATGGAAGATTGTTTAAGCATCTCTTCAGTCCTTTAGTTTTATGGTAGTGGTTTTTGAAACTAAGGTCATTTTTGGAATCTAGATATCATGTAGGTTTGCCTACTCTAACTCATTGCTCCTTCCATAAAAAATTTGGGTGATTTCTTTACCCTTTTATTGTAAGTATTGGAGAATTGGTCATTCTTCACTATATTTTTTCCTTTACAAGTAGTTATGTAATTAGCCTCTTTGTAGTAATTTGAGATTGACTCCATATTTATGCATACATAGGAAGGATGCCCACACTTGCCATATTGATATTATGCCTCTCTATTTCTTATGTCTTGATTAAAAAACATCTTTATTTTATTCAAAAGATCAACTAACTATGATGCCAAGTCTGAAGATGCTTGAATCTCATAAAAGGATGTTTTTGATTTTTCCCTTACCACCTTAGTTGATGAATTTTTAGCCAAAGTCTCAATGATATCCTTTTCTTCCTTAACATTATGGATATTTACCTCTCACTACAATTTCAACAAAGTTTGACATATTAATTTAAGGCCTTTATAGAAGAATTGGATAACTAGTTACAATAAATACTGATATTATAGGCACTAGCTGAACAAAACTCTTTATCATTTCTAAGCTTTATGGAATGCTTCCTCCTTTTTCTATACAAAGCTCTAAATTTACAACCTCAACTCAGTGGTCTTATGCGAAGGAAAGAATAATAATATGAAGGCATCATACTTTTGGTCCTTAAAAGAATTTGTCTAAGTTGAGATGAACGACATCCTTACTTGATCTCTCATGTAGTAAGAAAAACACCTTATCTGAAGCTCATTTTCTGTAAGGCCATTTAATAAAAGTATTTGGATCAACAAACAAAATTCTTTAATGAATGTGATTATTTCTTCCCCATATGATCCACCGAATGTCGATAGCAAGTAAAGATGGACTTACTTTAACATATAATTCTTCACCCTTTGGTTTAGTTTAATGTATGAGAGACTCACACTAATCTTTGACATCTAAATTTCTCTTATGCATATTTGAGGTGGTTATTATTGCTTTATACTAACAACGATGTTGTCTTAATTTGCAACCATCTCTAACCTCCTTCTTGCTTTATTTTATTTACAAGTTCATTCAATTTTAAGATTATGGGGAGTAGGTCATCCCAGTTATTCCTCCTGAATTTCTTTTCTTGCATCAACTACCTAAAAATAAATAAAAAATAAAAAATAAAAGGAAAAACTAGAATTGATAAGATAGTAAGTAAATGGTCACTGATGATGGCAAAAACTTAATCAAGTTTTTCTTGAAGTACAAAGAATCTATTATAACAAGTAATAGATTCTTGAGTATTTTAGAGAATCAATCCCATGAGGATTATACTTCTATGTTTATTAATCCAATATAAGCAATTAAACTAAATTAAACAAATTTTAGTAAAAAGTAATCAATATCGAAACTAATAAAAACAAGATGATTAAATAAAAAGAAGTCAATAAGATAAACACTAGGGTTTCATGGTTCACTCATATGGAAATCAATTTTCATATAATGATTGCTATCTAGGTTAAAATAACAATTAACCTAATGCATCTATGCTCTCTTCTAAGACACACAAGTATATTCAACTAAATAATTATCACCTCTTAATATGTAATTTAACCAATCAAACTCGTTGAGTATATTTAATCTATTTAGTTATCAATATAGTCTAGAAAATCTAATTTTCTAAATATAAGGTGTTTATTCTCCTAGTGCATGAATCATACTTCACCTCTCTATTCTTCATACAATCCCTAAGATTAAATATGTGAGGATCATTCATAAACTCAAAAATTAAAATCAAAGAGATTAAATTCAATTAGATGATAATTCTTTATCCATTTAATAATTGAATGATCTACCATAAACTATATTTCTTACCTTAATTAACTAGGTATTTAATTACTCAACATAATTAAAATAAAACTAAATAAATCAATTTTAACATAAAAGAAAGGAAAAAGGGAAGATAGACTAAGATAGCTCAATTGTACCAAGTTAAGGTTGATCTTCTTCTAATCTTTTCTTCTAAGCCTTCTTTGATGTTGAGAATCCTAAAATAATCATTAAAACTTAAGGTGGTTGTCACATTACTCCGTAAGCCCCTTAACCCTAATAATAATATTTATAGCTAGGTTTTACATCATATAGTCTGAAGGTGATTAAAATTTTAATTTTTTATATCTTTAGATTACGTGTACGAGAATCAACATTCACACTAACATTGGTTAACTTCTAGAATTTTATTTGTCTCAAATTAGTATGTAATTGATGCCTTAAATCATCTTGTACTCGATACCCATTGTCTTCTATTTCTTCAGCTCTTGAGCTTTGCAAGAGATAATAATTTATCTCCTAGTTTTATTCGATACTTATATGGCCTTTTTCACCAATTTCTCTTACTTTTGACATTTTTAAGCTTGGATTAATCACTAATGTCTTCTACAAAGTTGTTATCCATCTTATTAGCTTATAAATGACTAATATTTTTTTGATCGAACAACAATGAAAAATAATACAACCAGATCCATAATTTCTCTTCAAAATTATCATGAGAAAATGAATTAAAAAATCATATAATTTCATATAAAATGTGATATAAAGATATTAAATATAGTCCTATCACACATTAGTGTTACTATGTTTACCTTAAACTTTAAAGACATTGGGTTACAGATCCTATATATAGATATAAAGATATATTGTTCTCATTTATGGTTCTTTCTGAAGTAAAACAATTTCTTAAAAATGTTGTTTTTAGGGTAGGACAATTCATATGAGAATCTTATGTATAAATATTTAACTAAATGAATCTTGGAAAGATTATCCATCTAATATGTAATTTCCAAATTTATAATCTTCTGATGTATAGATTCGAGATTTTTATCATTTCTTTTTAAATTGAATAGGTGTTTATCCATCAATTTTCTAGAAGTCATTTATTTGTGTATTAATTGGATCCTTCCATCATCTTTATCTTTTTTCATGTATTTTTTATTAGTTTATGTCCTACAGCCAATCGCTTTGGTTATAGTTTAGTAACAAAATAATTTAAAGGTGTTATTTATCTTGTACATGTTTAGATGTATATGATAAAGTTCATAAGATAATTATACATTGCAAATAAAATTATAATGAGATTATAATTATGAGATTCATATTACATTTATGTATTATCCCTAAATTGTTCATAGTCATTGTTTTGTTAAGATTAGACATTAATAAAAAGCAAAAAGATTAGCACAGGTTATGTTTTTACTTATGAAGGAAGTGCTCAATCTCATAGGCTAAAGTATAGAGATACTTAAATAAACACATAGTTGCTTAGTAGAAAACAAGTTGACTAAACAGACCCGACATGAGAAATTCATTTGGAACATTACTTGTATGTCTATAGAATTCTTATTGTGATAATTGTATAAGTGATCATTTGACTTGAGGTCACTAAAGTTATCTTGTATAGGGATTGCTATGTATTGATACTATTTATGATCCATTTAATCATGGGTCGGTCAATCAGTAGTTATTGGATGTAGCATGAATTATATAGAGATAGTTGTATGATCAAAATATGATTCATCACTCTAAAGTAATTAGGAAAAATGTTTCGTTGTTCTCGATTAGTATTGATTTAGAAATCTTTGGCAAAGGCATAATGACTTTTTTTAAATAGTTTACAAATGTCGTTAATTGAAACGATAACTAATGGTAGAGAACTAATATGATTAGACTCAAAATAGAGTATACAATAATTCCATGTTCTATATCTAATCGGAAAATTGTATGATAAAAGGATTGAATTATATTAAAAATCATGCGCGGAAAGGTTAGTCAAATCCACTTCCACGTTCCTAAATATTTGAGTGGTCTTGACATGTTGCTAGACGTCAATTTTGATCTATGAATATAAATTGTTTAATTGGAGAATTAAAGATAAATTAAAAGAAATTTTAATTTATCTAATTCTAATTATGAATTAGAATAATAATTTGTAATCATTGCTAACATATTTGAGAACCTAATGGATCTCACATATAGAATGAGTTGAAGAAAGCAAAGTTAATTTAATCAAGTTGGTTTGACTGTAAAATTTTGAGAAATTTTAATGATTAAATATTAGATATTTAATAAATAAAGATCAATATTAGATGTTGAATCTTATATGGGCATAATTGATATTTAATTAGAATTATTTTTAATTCTAATTAAAATTTAATTCAAATTAAATTATCAAAACGTCTAGAACTTATTATAAATAGGCTTAACCTTTATGGAGCTAGTACTTTTTGCTTAATCCTCTCTGTATGAGTTACAGAATTCTCTTAACTTATTATATGGATATCGTTAGAGGCCGGACATTTGTGTAACTACGGTGGTTCAAACGGATCGGTTTCGAGAGTAGTTCAAGGGATACGATAAGACAAAGATCAAATTTCAGAATAAGGTACAAAGTAAGTTTTCGTTTTATTATGATTTGTCGTGATCATTTTATAGAATTAAGGAAATCTTGATTTTCGGAAAATCAAAGGTTGCGAAAAAAATTTCGTAATTATTCCAGTGCGACCAGAATTGGATCCTAACCCAATTTCCTACCATTTTTATATATGTAATCTCTTTAATTCGGGCACCTGCATATTCACTGTGACTAAAAAAGTGAGCAACGGAAAGAAAGAAGTCGCAGTGGTTAGTTTAGTTTTGCTTATATACTTCTTCATTTTATATAAAAATATAATGATTGCTCGTGTTTTATACTTATTAAATTTTAAGAACTAATAAATAAATAACTAAATCCTTCAATTTAATTTATCATACCAAATTTTAAAGCTATTTAAAAAGTCAAATATACGCATCACTTTTATAATTTTATTTTTAAAAATATTTCTGTTATTTAAAATTATTTATTGTGGTATTATGAACTAAAAATCTTTTACTATTTTTAATCAAATTAATTTACTAAATGATTATTAAAATTGAGTTACAAAAGTCATGCAAAATATGTTATATGTATAATAATAAATCATATAATTATTTATATTAAAATAACAATAATAACTCTATTTTAAATTTTCTGATATTATAGTACAGTTTAATAATTTAGAATAAAATAAATAAAACTAAACTCTACCGACATGTTTTACATGACTTGAGATAAAGTAAAACCGGGTTGGAATAAAATAGAAGGTACAGGTGATTTGAAGGGTAGGGTTATAGCCGCGCAACCGCTCGTCTTCTTGAAGTAACTGAACAACCTAATTTCTCCCGCCCTTGACCGTACAATAACTGCCGGCCCACACGTACGTTGCAGAATCTTTTCCCTTTACATTTTATAATATAGAATATAGATAACCTCGTTTTTTGTTTAGTTGTTTGGCTTTTGTGCTTTCAAAAAGCTTCAGTTTTACTCAACGCATGCATAACGTGTTGCTCTGAATCGGATCCTGCGTGGCGACACGTGTCAGAAGAAGAACATAATATGCTAATCGTGTGACATTGGGAATGATGTCGTCATGTGCGGTCACACGTCATGCACTGCGGGCCACGGAAACCTTTCGGTTCACTTTAGCTTTTCCCAATGTTTTTCTTTTGACTTCGTCCATTTATGCTTGGCACGTAATAGCTTTGCCAGCTTGATTCTTTTCAGCTTTGTCAATTTTCGGAATCAACTAATATTTCATTTTTGTTATATTTGGATAAGATAATAAACAAAATTTATATTGTTAATTTCAACTGTCTCAAACCAGTGAAATTCATAGAATTGATCTACCAAATGGATGCTATGTGAAACTATTCAAGTTACGATCTTGGTTGCAACCTTTAACCAATTTCACCATTTATCGTCACTTTTCCTTTTACTTCTCCACCATCACCTCTATCGGAACAAAATGTCATTAAAAAATCCAAACTGCATAAATAATTTTCTTTTTAATTTTGATTTTTAAATACCATACAACTTCGATCAATTAAAGAGATATTTATAATGAATAAAATTTTTTATTTTGTTGCATGCAATGATTATGCTATGATTAATTTTAAATGGCGTTTGAATAAAATATGCCAAAAGCACATGTACTTCTTTAACGTACAGTTTCCAAATCTTGTACTTCGCAATGATTACTGGCCATCCAATCTCACATGTTTTCAACATAAAACATTTTTTAGAAGCATCGAATTTCTATCCCTCAAATCTTCTTTCTCCTCTTTTCTGTCCCACTCTTGTTCTATCTTATTTCAGCCATATATCTATGTGAATAATTGAGATAAAGTAGAGTAGGGTTGGGATGGAATAGAAGGGACAGAAGATCATGTCCCAATTTCTATACACTATGACTTAAAACTAATCTTTTAAAAAGTATAAAGGAACAAAGATCAATTTATTAGTGATGGATTCATACATGAAATTTTCATTTAAATATAGTTCAAACAGGATATAATTAGAATGGATATGAATCACTTAATTTACGTAGAAATAGTTCAACAATCCTTAAATTAATATAATTAGCAAAAGCACATTAAATATGCTTGAATTCTAAAATATTTTGGTTGAATTAAATAATCAAATAGTTTGACTGACCTAGATGAGTACGAGTCCACATCTTTGAATAATGGTGAAACCTTAAACAATAGATAAACTTCACATTCTTTATTTGTTTTTTCTTTTCTTGTGAAACCTTAAAAGAAATTGATGTTTCTATTTTTATTTATTTTGTGTTGATGAGTCAAATCAAAATATGGTCAGTATGAAATGCACTTAAATATGGTAAGAAGTATTTAATAATAAAATACTTATTTAGTTACCAAATCAAAATTTCCATCAAATAGTGCGCATAATAATCTAATTATCTTCATGGAGTGGATGTTCGGTCTTAGTAAAGCAACAATTAGAAATAATTTAGGAATAATAACTAACTACAATATAAATCTTATAAATGTGACAACATCGTAATTTTATTCATAAAGGATGTTTATCTTATAGACTTTATTTTATACGTTGGTTAACTAACAAATATAAAAGGTTAAATAATATTTTTAATTAATTATGTCATAAATGTACAATCAACATATTGATTGCGAGGTGTAAATTAAACCAAAACTTTTAAGTCATGAATCAAAAAATGGAAAATTTTCCTTAAATTTTGAAACCATTTAATTATTTTCTAAAATTATATTCATCATAAACATAAACTAGTGTAAAAACATAAAACTATGGCCCTTATAAAAAAAGGGAAATTTATGATTGAATTATCAATTTTGAAAAACTTTTAAACTAAAATAGTATTGAAAATATTCAGAAAGGCAAAAGAATATGATTTTAATCTAGCATCCCTAGCATTACAACAAAGAAGACAATTGACTATGAAAAAAAACGTAGCTAGTTGTTTGAAAAATATTATAGACAACATTTCTAGACGTAGCTAAAGTAATAAAAAAATGTAGCTAAAAATTTAATATTAGTCAATGTTGGTGAGCAAATTTTGGCACTAAATCATTGGCAATGAAAATAAATGTAGCCAGTAGTTTTTGGCTACGATTTTTCTCTTCGTAGTTATATAGTATTTATTAGCTATGTTTTTATAAGGTAATTAATTGTAATTTACTACACTTTTCATAATGTAATGAAATATTATTTGCTACATTTTTATAACATAGCAAAATATTATTTAATGTGTTTTTAATAATATAATGATATGTTATCTGTTACACTTTTAATCCATGAAAATACAATTTGCATATAATGTATCAACATATTTTTTTATTATGAATTATTTGCTTATTATTATAAAATTAAATCATATACAAATATTATTAATTTAAAATATCAATCGAATATTGTGTATATAAAGCAAAATAATATAAAATCATTAAATTAAAAAAAAAGAATATAACATTAAAGGATGACTGATTTTTCCCATATTAAAGCAAAATTAATATGGTGTATAACATTAATACACCATATTAATTTTGAAATGATAATGGAACAGTGTTTAAGACTTGAATTCTACATCTTTTTAATGGGACCCTAGAAAATTAATAGCTTTTAATAGACCATCCTATCGAGAATGTAGCTGCTCCACATTAGCTGCCATTAAACTTTCACCACCTTTTCTTATCAATTGAAAATGGGGCTTAATTTATTTGCTTAAAAAAAGGGTAAGGTATAAAAGAGTCAATTCAGTATTAATAACAAAGAGAAAGAAAAAAGCAGTAATAGTGCATAATGATGCCAAATTCTGGTTGTACATGATAGATGTTAACATATTACATATAATCATAAAAGTGAAAGTTAAAAGTAAAAATTGTATTGTTGCAATAGTAAAGAGATTTAGTCGTCCAACTAATATCACCACCAACCCCAACACCGTTTGTCGATAGCTAAAGAAAATGTAGGTAAGTAAGAAGAACAAGAAGGGAGCCTTTTTCAATGATTGGACTACAAAAACTTGGTTTCTAGTAAAACCAACCCATCTCTTGCAAAAACTTACAACAAATCTTGCAATGCCAAAGATTAGCAAACATGCTTCAATTTCCTAATGAAAATAGATAGAGCCCCCATTATATTTATTCACTTTTCTAATATTTAGAAGTAAAAATATGTATGTGTACATTCAAAATATGTGACAAATTCATTATCCACCCATCTCAGTTAAGGACATCGGGTTCACTGAACAACAATTTACAGGATTTAAAACTAGACCTGTAAATTTCTGACCTACAAATTCTACTTATTAAACCATAGCCCAAAGGAAAATAAAAAAGACATTTAACGTGTATGCATAGTGACTTATAAGTTAAAATCTAGATGACCATTTTTTATTAGAGTTTTATAACATACTAAACATGTAAATGGATCAACCTTCAGCATTTGATTCTGTTGCTACATGCTCAAATGATAAAACGACAATTCATTATAATTCATAATACACCAAATGATCATAAGATGTGTCATAAGGAATATATTTTCTTGGAAAAAATGGTCTCAACCTAAAAATTAAGCCAATCAAACTATTCAAACCATAAACAAATTCTGCTCTAATGATTTACCTAATAAAGCATATAACTTGAGTATGAGAACTTATGAAACCTAGTATCTTCAATACTTGTATACACCAAGTAGCAAAAAAAAAAAGCAATGAATAAAGCATTAACTCGCTCAGTCAAAAACTGATTTAACAAAAAGCATTAAGAGTGACTATATAACCACCAAAAAAAAAAAGAAATTTGAGCACCCAAGTTTAAGCACTCAATTTGGAAAATAACCATTAAACTGTTCTGACATTCTAATTTTAAGAAAAACCCAAAGTTTTAAAATCTGAGAAGGAATTGCTTATAATCTTATGAAAAAATCATGATGTTTTAGCAACTTAGGTCCGTAATTGACGCTCCTAACTTAGGTCCTTAATTGAAGGTCCTACCTTTATTCACCGTTTCCTATAAGAGCTTATTCAACCAAACCTTCAAAACCAATATCAAACTCACTAAACATTTTCGTTTTCTCAAAAGAGCACTAAATTTTACACCCTACCTTCTCCCACAAAGTTTTCTCTATATTAAATCATGGAAACATAAATTTCTTCAGAACTTGGAATCAACTAAACATGCCCAAAAGCTATCAAAACTTAATTAAAAACCATCACACATACCAAACCAATGAAAGACATAGAAAACTGACAAAACCATTAAAGAGTGCAAGTGGGATAGTTACAAGTTCAAAAGTAACAACAGAGGAGGTGCGAATGGTGAACCTAAGAGAGGAGTATCTAAGACGTGGTCGGAGAACTAGGAAAGAAAACAAGAGAGAGAGTGAAAGTGAGAGTCTACAAAAGTGTTTGAAAACTAAGGAAGAAGACTACCATAATTAAAGCATTATAACCGGAGCCAAGATAACCACAATCAAAACTAAAACAAGAGAGTATGAGAACCAGAGAAGAAGATTACCACAATCGAAGCCAAGAC
>JANIJH010000005.1:68382479-68399477 GCA_024520975.1 Erythroxylum areolatum
CGTTGATCTTGCAAGGCATCGGAAACTCCAAGATAGTTAGGAGCTTTGTATTAAGTTAGTATTTTGGTTGGCCCTCCAAGCATATCATCATGGAGCATATTCATGTATTTTGGCTTTAGACTTATTTTGTATTATGTATGATTGTTAACACTTGTCGAATTTCTTTTGGATTGTAATGGCATGTAGCCCCTTGGTTTATGGGGTATTTGATTCATAGATCTAATGATTGTGTGTAAGTTATATTGTGTGTGAAATTGCGTGTATGAATCGAAGTTATGTATGGATGTTGGGATCGGGTCTGACGTTTCAGGTCGCCCGTCGCGGGCGCAGCCCGAGGTGCCACCTCGGGAATAAGATTCTGGGACTCGGGCCCAACAAATTGTGAATTAGAATTAGAATTTATAATCATTATCAATATATTCAGAATCTAATGGGTCACACATCAAAGAAAAATTTGCGAAAGAAAAATCTATTTAATTAATTTGAACTTAATTATAAAATTTGAGAAACTTTAGGGATCAAATATGAGATATTTGATTTTATTAAAATTATATTAATTATAATTAGAATTTGATTTTAACAATAATTAAAGAATTTAATTTAAATAAAAATTAAAAATCTTAATGATTTTTTTATTAATAGGAAGAAACTTTAGAAGTTGACACTTCTTTTATTCCTCTTAAAAGGTCTTGAGCAATTGCTTTGGTGGACTTTTAGGGGTTGGACGATTGAATAGCTCTTAGTTGACATAGAGAAGAATTTTTCAAAAAATTTCAACAAGAAACGTGAATCGGGTATTATTCATACTTTACAATTCATGTTTTTATTCAAGTTATGCAATTATCGAGATCCGATTGGAATCTGTAAAAATTTTATTTTTCTTTGCACCCGTGATTCAATCATGGTTGGATTTCAACATGTACTTCGTAACGATTTCCCCATTTGATGTGTAAATTGCAAGAGGTTTAGCTCTGGGAAGATTTTGATATAGGAAATCGTATTATGTAGCGAAGAGAAGAGAACTAGAGTAGTTGAAAGAAATATTTCTAAATGTTTGAAAATTGTTGTATTATTTTAACTATTCTATTTCAGCTATATTTTAACTATTTCAATAAAGGGTTAATTGATATATCACACCTCTTACTAAACTTGCACACTAAAATCTAATTCAAACTCATTGGATTGAATTGTCTAAAGTCACTTATTACATGCACATAGTGCCATCCATAGTTCTTGAATTGAATCATAACTTTTTTTATTGATGAATTGAAATTAGTCACCATTATACCCATAAATTTGTCGTAAAAATTACTTTTAGATGAAATTCCTATGATGGTGAGATTAATGATTGATAAGTACAGGGCAATGTGTGGCACAAGTTGATATATTTATATATATAATGGATTCTTGTTAAGTATCTCAATTAATTGAACATTTTCTTGTTTAGTAGCAAATAACATATTTATTTTCACATCCATTGTCTACAAAGAGGATTCTTTAAAATGATATCATTTAATCTTTTATAGTTGTATATGTATCACAACGTGTAGAATAACATAAACATGAATGATCTTTGTGATTGTGCATGTCTCCTAGGGTGTCCTAACCATCAAATTTTTTGAAAACTCACTTTTGAAGTTCATTATTTCTGTTATTATAGGTGGGACATTTGGAACAACCTAGTCACTAGATACATGAGATAGAATGAGTGGTTTGAAAAACTAAATATAGATATCAAAGCTCCATTTGAGTAGATTGCTTTCTCTATATTACTTATTACAAAGGAAGTCCATGATCTCCTGATAAGAATCGAATTAACATATATAGTATTGAGCTTATAGCTAATTCTAGAATAAAAATACTAGCTAATGTCGAAGTTTCATTAATCACGTCATTCTTGAACTTTATTAGAAGATTTATGGAAAAGATGCTTTAAAATCATCGGCCTTGATTAGATCTTTTGGTCTAAATGATTAGCCTTCCCTATGGTGAATGCTTGAGTTATGGCTAGATGGCGTAAGAAAGGGTGGCAAAAAGTTTGTTGTGTGAAGAGGGTACATTATTTTTCAAATATTTTGATGATTCTTGCTTGAATGAAATTGTAGAACAGGGTCCATAACATTTCAGAGACCAACCATTGTTTATACAAAAGTGGCGACTGGGAATGGAGATAGATCGGGGGTGTTTTGATGTTCTCCCTATGTGGGTTCACTTTCACAACTTACCGTTGGATTTTTAAGCGGTGGAGGGTTTAAGCTACTTGGCTAGTTTATTGGAGAAGCTGATGTGTATGGACACACAAATCACCTCCATGGAAAGGATCTTCTATATGAAAGCGGTGGAGGGTTTAAGCTACTTGGCTAGTTCATTGGAGAAGTTGATGTGTATGGACACACAAATCACCTCCATGGAAAGGATCTGCTATATGAAAGTCTGTATTGAAATATCGCAGAATGCTCCACTACCAGATTGCCTTCCTGTTCTTTCGCTAGGAGATAATGGAGAGATGGAGAGAGCTGAAATATAAATAAACTATCCATGGAGGCCTAGTAACTCTAATAGGAAATAGGTTTCTATAGGTAGATTCTTTCAATCTAGGTGACTTGATGATCTTCTTAATCCTGCTAAATTTGGTCGCCCAATGGAACATTTGAGTGATGGAGAATATGGTTCAAATGGGGATGGAATTATACACAGTGATGATGCAGTCAGGCCACAGGTTCCTATTGAAAAAATGGTCTAGGTTGTAGACAATCATAAGCAATTAGTTGGTTTAAGGACTGAAAATGTTGATGCAAATACTTCCCAATCTTAGGGAAATTGTCAAATGGATTGTGCACAGATGAAGACTCCTTTAGAACATATTGAGATGATTGCAATTGTTTATGCTAAAGCATCTCCAGCTCAGCTTGCAAATGTAGATCATACAGCTATTGACAATTCCAATGTAGACAATATGGAGAGTCTAGACAGTGGAGTGAATTACTTCAGCTCCTAGTATTTGGAACATTGTTTTTGACTTCATTAGCAACTATTAGGCAAATTGAGAATGTTGTTTCCAAGATCTCTAAGACTGGGCTAGAGTATGCATAACAAACAACAATGGTAAACTCAAATGATAACTGTGTGGGAAGTCAGGGAATAAGGGATATCATCTCTTAGAATGAAGAACAAACGGAGGACTATGATTCAATTGCAACCCAAGTCCCCGACATCTTAAGAGATTTTTATGTGCAGTCCAAAACTACGAAAAGGAAATCAATAAGGAAGAGAAAGCAAAACCCCAAATACCAAAGGACTTCCTACAAATAAGGCAGCCCTAGTGTTGAATTTTAGGGGGTTAAACAACCCTTATAAACAAGAAATGGTAAAAGGAGCCTTTCTATGGAGATGAAGCATAAGTGGTGCTTATAGTTATTTCTTTTTGTTTTCCATCTTGCAAGTTGTTATACTACCTTACTGGGGGAGTTTTTTGGTCATATTGTAATATGATGATAAGCTTAATGCTTTAAACTCATTGTAATGTAGATATAGTTTTAACTATAATTAAAATTCTTTTTCATTTTTAAAAAAAGACTGTGTATTATATAGTACGTGGTCCAAGTACATTAACATATAGGCCCCCATTTCTCATGGAGTAAATTATACATGTGTATATAATTTTTGAACCTATCATTTATAATTGAAGGAGGTATGGCTTTGATTTTTGTTAGAGAAGGAGAGTCAGCCCTTAGATGATTGAATTGCCTAGTGAATTTCTGCTGTCGGCCTACTTAATCATCTCTCATTTATGTAAGAATAATGACTTCCTTTAGTTTTCTCAGTTTGAAAATTCAAATGCCATTCGTTATCTCTACCTTGAGACCTCCCATAGATATTCCTACTAAAGCCTTTTAAATCCATCCTTGCACTCAATTCCTTAACCTCTCAAGCGCCTTCTGGTAATCACGTAAGGAGTCATTTTGCTTACCTTCTTCCTTGCGAGCCTAATGTAACCATTGCCACCATTATTTTGCTTTGCCCTTAAAATGAAAAGAAGCCAATGACACTTTCTGTGTTTCTAAGGTGCATTGGTATTCAAAGAATGGTCTACTTGGTTAAATCATTATGTTAAATCATCACATAAATATTTAGGAAACTCAAGTTTAGCCAATCTAGATGAGAACATCAGCCACGCTCCTTCAATAATTTGTTATGAGAATGCACATTGAGGATATTTCCATTGCAATCATTGGAGGATGGCTCTTGCTTTGAAAGCAATTCTTCAACGATCTTGCTAATCGAATTTTCCAACTAATGTAACTTGTCAGTCACACCGAGTTCCAATTTGCTAAAGTTATCCTAGAGCCCTCCAAGCCCCGCTTCAATGTTTTCAGTGCTCTCCTTCTTGGTTTCCATTATAGCTCTGATACTGATGATAAGTCCCAATTAAAGCAAATATGACTTTTGTAATTAAATAGGATTCTACTTAGGGTAAGAATGAACCACAGTATTTTAGTTGGAATAATCCCTCCTTTATTTCCACTCTACAAGAGTTTAATACAAAGGAAAATAACTTCTTATAATCCATAGATCATATCCCTAAGGATTAGGAATCCACATCTAGTTGCAACCAAATAGTTGAAATTATTAAAATAAAAATAATAACTCAAAGACCTATTCTCAAGCAAGCTTGTAATATGATCCAACCAACTTAGACCAAGTCTTTATTGCCAATAATCCTCCAAGCTTCATGACACTTGTATGGCTCATGCATTTCAATAACCACGTATTATGCATGAATCAGGACACTTAATCAAAATATTTTAGATTTCTAATAGGCACTCTTTGAGATCTTCTTAGCTTATCATAGATTTTATTATCAGTTTGTCCCCTAATCATTACCTCTACACCGGAGGATTTTACAAGTTAAAATCAAGTTTTTGTTATCTTTTAGACATCTTTATTGTTCGAGTGGTTTGTTATTGGTTTAGTAAACTTGAAGATCTTGTGAGAGTTATTGCTTTATTTTCCTAACAAGTGGTATTAGAGCCTTAGGTATAGAGAGTGACAATAGTTCTATGATTTAACATTAACCAACTACTCAATATGGAGACCTATGATAGAAGATTTTTTATATTATAAGGATCTTTATAATCCAATTGATATGGACAAAAATGTAAAAGATGATGTCCTGTCTAAACCAAAGAAAATGACAAATAAAGAATAAGAGAAGATGAAGTGGAAGACTTAAGGAACTATTAGAGAGTGGATCGATATTAATCTATTTAATCACATATCCCAAGAGACGGGTCCTTTCGAGCTGTAAAAGAAGTTAGGCGGTCTTTATGAGAGGAAAACCACTCATATAACAAGGCCTCCTTGATTAAAAGGTTTATGAACCTAAAGTTAAAGGTTAGAAAATTAGTGTTAGAGCATCTCAGTGATTTTTAGGACATTCTCAATAACTTGACAATAATGAATTACAAACATTATTCCTATTTAGTTATTTGTCAGATAGTTGGGAAGCTTTAGTTATGGTTATCAACAACTCTACTCCAGATGATGTGATTTTTAGTGTCAATAACGTGTAGAATCTTGTGGTAGAAATTAAAGAAAGAAGCAAGAGTAGAGGTCCCAAAAGGCAAAGTAAGTCAAAGGACAAGTCGAAGTTAAAAGATGATAAGGAGACCAAATCGTGTCACTACTGCATCAAACCTAGTCACATAAAAAGTTCTGCTACAAGTTGAAGAGAGATTAGAAGAAGCAAGATAACTAGAAAGATAGAGACAACATCAACACTGCAATAACGATATCAAGAACTAATGATGAAGTGTCACTGATTTGAGCAATCCGTGAAAGTCTCCATATTAGTCATTTAGATTTTGAGTGGTTTATCAATACAATGCATCATACCTTTGTGTTCCAAAGAGGGAGTATTTTACTAAATACAGGAGTGATGATTTTGGAAGTATGAATATGGTCAATCAAAGCTCAACCAAAATTGTCAGCATAGGTGACTTTCGAGTTCAGACTAATGTTAGGTACATGTTGACCTTAAGAGATGTTCGACACATTTCAAATTTGCATCTCAATTTATTTTCTGTGAATATGTTTAGCCAAGAGGGATGCCAACAAACTTTTGGAAATGACAAGTAAAAGTTGTCTAAAGCAGCATTGACAATTGATCATGTTAGATGTGTTGCACATTATACAAGTCACACTTGAAGGTGTGTGTTGAAGAAGTACATGCAGTTCAAGAAAACACTTCACAATATTTGTGGCACTAGAGTTTAGGACAGATTAGTAAGAAGGGGATAAAGTTGTTCGCTAGAAAGTCACTTATCCCTGTAAAGAATTTGATTTGTCTTAACCCTGTGATCGTTGCATGGCTAGAAAACAACATAGAGTATCTTTCCATAAGAGGTCTAATAAAAAGAAGGAGAAGCTAGAACTGGAGTGCTCTGACATATATGGTCCCATAGGAATGGTGCCTTTAAAAGTTAGCAAATACTTTGTTACTTTTATCAATGATGTTATATGCAAGACTTGGGTCTTCATACTAAAAACAGAAAGCTAGGTGTTAAAGACCCTTAAGAAGTTTTATGCCTTGGTAGAAAGGGAGTAGGAGAGAAAGTTGAAAGGTCTTCAAACCTATAATGGATGAAAGTATACCTCCAATAAATTTGAAGAATACTATGTGAGATATGGCATAAGACATAAGAAGATAGAACCTGGTATCTCACAACATAATGGTGTTATTGAGAGGATAAATAGAACCATTGTGGAGAAAGTTTGCTTTATGCACTAAATGTTGAAACTATGAAAGTCCTTTTGGGGTGAAGAGGTTTGAACTGCAATATATTTGATCAATAAAACTCATTCTATTCCATTGGAGCTTGACATTTCTGAGAGAGTTTAGAAAGGGAAGGATTCAATTTATACATATTTGAGGGTGTTCACATGTAGGGCTTTCAAGAACATGTCAAAGAAACATAGATCAAAGCTAGATTTGAAGACTAGTCTTTGTGTGTTTGTTGGATATTGTGACAAGTAGTTTGGTTATAGGCTTTATGATCCTAAAAATTGAAAGGTTATTATAAGCAGGGACGTAACCTTTTATGAGCATGAGATGGGTATAGATCGTATTAAAGAAGATAGTACTTTTTCCAATAGTTTGTTGTTTATTACCATAGATTCTACCCCTCTTTGTACTTCCATTAATCAACCTACGAGGGAATAAGGCAAACATAAGCAAACATACAATGATAATAATTAAGGGCAATCTGATGGTGATAGTCTCATGAGATACATCCTGTGGATGATGTAGAAGAGGTCTATGAGCATTATGAGCAAGGGGCAATATGCTCAATTGTTGGAAGATGTCCAACTTCAAAGGTTAACTAGAGTGAAGAGGCCTTCAACAAGATACCCAAGTTTGAAATAAATCCTAATAAGTTAGAGAATTTCTAAGAAGCTCAGTCACTCAAAGAAAAACTCTTCACCCAAGGCTATGCAAGAGGCGATGGAGTCATTTAAGAAGAATGAGACTTATGAGTTAGTAAAGCTTCCCAAAAATAGGTGTTTAAGATCAAGAAAGATAGTGACAAGCTAGTGAATCAAAAGTATCGAAATTGGTAGTGAAGGGATATAATGAAAAGAAGGGCTTCAATTTCAACGACATTTTTTTATAGTAACCAAGATAGTATTGATATGCACGATATTGGGACTTTGTTTACTATTGAGGTGGAATATGTTGTAGCCATGAAAGTTGGAAAGGAGATGCTTTGGTTAAAGCAGTTTTTCCAAAAATTGGACGTGAAATAAGATGAGTAAATATTTTTATGTGACAGTCAAAGTTGTCTATATATTTAAGCAAAAGTTTCCATATATCATTCTTGCACTGGGCACATTGATATGAGTTATCATTAGTTGTAGAATGTGGTTGAGGAACAACCAAAAAGTTGAAGAAGATTGACATTGACAAGATAATGGTGTTGATATGTTAACGAGGGTGGTTCCAAGTAGTAAGTTTGAGCTTTGTAGTAAGTTCGCTGAAATAGCTTTCAAGTGATTAATGAATTGGTAAATTTCTCCTTCAAAATGGGCTAGAGAGAAATATTATTATGGGCCCAGCCATATTTTATGAACTTATGTTTGTTTAATACCATTAAATATGGACTATGAAAGTATTAGTTATATTCATGGATCAAAATGAAGTTTGGGCAGATTTGATGCAAAAATCGATGAGTTGAAATTGTTTCTAGTGTACACGTTGGTGCCAAGGAGGCACACACCCATATCAATTGAGGACACAATCGTGTGCATTACTGTTTACAGTATTGCACCCATGTAAAAGTTGAAATGCAAGGCTTCCAGATTAGACACACCAGTGTAGAATTAGACATGGCTGTGTAATTGTAGTATACGGTCGAGTCAGCTGATTGTGTAACTCATTATGAATGTGTATCTCCGTAAAGTAAGCTTGGATACGGTCATATATATATATTGTCTTGTAAAGTATTCGTAAGTAAACTCCAAGGCTTTATTGATTGTATCTTACCATTTGTGATTTGGTGAATTTTTTATTGTCGCCGGTCATTTTTATTATTTAAGTAATTTATTATTAATTGAATAAACTTAAAGATCTTTTGGACTTTATTGCTTAAAGTCGTTCACTGGGAGGGAGGATGATGAAACCAAGACGCCATCTTTTCCCTTTCATCTACTGATAGAAAGCAACTCGAAGAGCGTAGATGAGACAGACAAAATGGTGAGAAGAGACCCACCGCCACCATCCCTCGGTACTCATATTTGTCAGCATTTTTTACTAACGACATCTTTTCCTTTTCATCTATTGATAGAAAGCAACTAGAAGAGCGTAGATGAGACAGATGAAATGGTGACAAGAGACCCACCGCCACCATCTCTCGTACTCATATTTGTCGGCATTTTTGACTAGAACACATACCAAAGTAATCGATAAGTCTTTTGACCCAGATAACCTCAGCCAAGTAAATGTTAAGAGCTGGACTACAGTTAGAAAAGTTAATTTAAAAAAGGATTGATAATTAGATATATAGTAACATATGTTTGACAAGGATTTGGGTCTTGAAAATGTTACTGACATTTTGCTTCCTCGTCTTACACAAGCAGCTGCGTCCTATGTAAAGTTAACCACAAAACACTGAATCAAAGAAAATACAAATTGCATACAACCGAAAATGACGACGATGCTTTTGAAAATTTCGTCATCTGTTTGAAAATTGCCTGTTATTAATAGAAGTATGGCAATATCCTCCACGGAACAAGCCTGCGGTACTCAGCCCATATGTCTTTGTATTTTTCTGCACATCGGGCCTCGTCTCTTCTTTCTCTCCATATTAGCAGAATAAGGAGGTAAATTGGATAGAAGTATGGAACAATTGAGCTGCAAAAAGGGTTGATCCCAAAGGCTTATAATTTTGATGTGCACAAATATAAGGGCATGCATAGGAGTAAAATAACTTGGATGATTACCTAAACCCACAAGGTAGACTAAAGGACAACGCGAGCAACAAGTCTCCAAGGTAATTACAATGTCTTGCAATGCCCCTTCAACATAATCAACAAAACGTCAAACATATACATAAAGAGTTGAAGCATCTCCTAAACATTACGCTTAACAAAAATCCATGAGAAAGACTCGATGAATTCTTCATATTTAGGCTTTGTGAGACCTAACTTTGCCAAAAGGGTTAAAGGTTACAAATCCCACATGCAACCTCCCACCACAATGATCTATTTCTGTCCACTTCTTCAGGGACTATGGGTTAAAGGTCATTGAGTGTTGTAGCAGTGGCTACAGATGCCTTTTTATTCAAGAAAAGATATTAACAACTTAACTACTAATGTAATCATAATTCATTGAGGATTTAAATGAAACACTAGGCTAACAATCTCATTATCACGCAGGTGCAGCAGCAGAAAGCTCTGTCAAGGAATATGTGGCAAGGGAAGGGTGGCATTTCGTTCAGGATCATAACAATCTGCTAAGCCATATTTGACAATCGGGCATGTGTTATTCAAAGAAACAGTCAACTTGTCCAGTAGCAATTTCTTATAAGCTTCATAAGCAGTATTTGTAATTATATTGATGACAATAAGACAAATTTATAGCTAAGAAATGTAATCATAATGGAATCTTACCAATAACCAGAAGCAAGCAACTTCCCTCCAATAACCTTTGGTGGTTTACCCCATATTGGCGCTTTAGGGTCTTTCTTGAAGATATGCTTCTGCTTGTTAGCTCCTCTAAATACCACATACCTGCCACGTTACAGACGTGCAGCTTTTGTTTATGATTTTTAAACAAGTCAAGTTGAAGCCAGTGAGTAATGTTTAGAATCTGAAAGTTACCCAATTAGGAAAACAAGGCAATTCACCATCATAGCAGATTTTGTTAATTCCACCTGGTTGGCCAAAAGCCACCAACCCTACAAAGATCCAGGTCTGTAAGGAAAAGACAAACTGATGCATGTTTGCAAAATCATTTTAAGCTTAAGAAAGTTCGTGAGAAGCAAAACTGAGCTTTAAAAAATATAAACAAATTATGTGGAATATTTTAGTGGGAAAATCGGGTAATTTTTCCCTCTAAGGTAAACAACTAGTGAAGTGAACCAATTCGGTAATACCAAGGAAAGACCACCAAATGGACTCCTAAGACAGTATTACCATTCCACGTAAAATCCCAGGAAAGGGTGGAGGGATCACAAACGGTCCCACTTAAAACCCGACCTCCTAGAAAGAAATTACGTGCACGGTGTATTTATCACAACCTAACTCGTGTACACACACGAACAGTAAATACACCCAAAAGACAATTTTAGACTGCTTAGGCAGGTTTTGTCAAAGCAAGTAACTTTGCCTTTACAGAACAAGAAAAATTTGCAAACAAACATCATCTGAATTTGCTTTTTTCTCATTTGGATAACTGAACCCTCTGTGATTAATGCAAAATTTGGCCATTACGGTTTAAGCAATTTCACAAGATACAATTCCAATTTATTTTTTCTGTCAAGAAAAATAATTAACCCCAGTATATCAGGCAATATTGGAAGTGTATTCCCTGCCTCAGGCTAGGTAATACCTTTCATATGTTCTGTGACCTGATTTTGTACTTGGGTAACTTATAAATTACCCTTGGGTTTAGTTGGATCCCCTACCATGTAGGGTGATTCAACGCAATACAAAACACTCATGTTATGAAACCACCTTTTTTTCTATTTGTAATCAATTTCAAACAATTTCCAGAAGAGCTCCTCATTCTAAAATTATTGTTTCTATTAGGGAAAAAAAAGCCTCTTTAAACCCATAAAGTTCCTTGATAACAGTCATTAGCCAAATTCATGATTAGATACCTGGATGCTAAAAGTGAAAGGAATCCAGACCAGATCCCCAAATACCAACATGAAGCCCAATCTCTCTGCAATTATGTCCCAACTATCAAATAGAATAGACAAGTTAAAGAAGAACATATAACCAATCCTTTACCAACAAAAGCAAAAAGAAGCAGGAAACAATATCCAGCTTTACCAATAATTCTTATGAAATCAAATATGTGCTTTAAATATAGCCCAAGCTTTGAAGCATATGTACTGTACCTTGTAAGATATGCAAACAATAGATTTAAGGCATAAGCTAATAGTAGTATGTTGGAATTTTCAGTCAATGATAGATTTTGTTGAACCAAGTAGGCTTAAATGCATGGTTAATAATAACAAAACAGTGCAATATTAATGAATTTGTCTAAGTGACGATATGTAACATTGGAAAGTAATGTTATAAGACATAACTTCTGGAGAGCTTTAGTATTAATGCTGGAAACTTGAACTGGATGAACAAATCATGAAAGAAATGATTCAAGAGTTGGAACTGTGATTCAAGTTTTGCACAGTTTGCTTGAAGTGAATCAAGTGTTGCTCGAAAGTTTTGAAGCAAATCAGGAAGGTAACATTGAAGAATGATGTTGTAGTAGTCTATTAATCATAACTTTCTCTACGAATGTTGCATTGGGGAGATTCAAGAGACGTTGGAAAGCTAAGGGAAGGGGTTACAAAAGTCTAGAAGACACGTTCTCTGTTTGATTGACCAAATAGTGTAACTATGAACAGAGATTCAGCTAAACCGAGCTTTGCCTTTTAAGGTACAGTCATATCGTGCCTCATATTGAAAGAAACAATATTAGCACGATTATAAGGTTGAAAACAAGTCTAATAAACATCTCATGAAGCAAAGAGAGACAAGTGAGAGATTAAATAAGAGCAAACAAAGATTACAAGCGCTATTAGAGAATCAAAGTTTGTGTGCACATTGAGGTTTATTTTCTAGAGAGAAAAAAACATTGTTTCATTGATTTTAATGTATTCTTGAGATTATTTATGCGGTGTGAGGCTTACGAGTGTATTAGAGAGAGTTCTAAAAAAAAATGCAAAATTTGTCTTCGAACCTTGAAAAACGTGAATTGTACCTAAGGATGGCAAAAGTGCCTAAGCCCAATCCAGCCTATCTAGGCTTCAGAACGGATTCAAACTCAGGAGCTCAAGCCTAACCCGAAGTCCAAACATCGTTCAAATACAAAAAGACATTGTTTTGTATATTGATGAATAATAATTTTCGAGCCTATCGAAGCCTATTCAGGCTCGGCCGACTATTTCTAACCTAATCGGGTTTCGAGCCAGTAAAAAATTTCAGACCAGACTCGAGCTAGGTCCATTGCCATCTCTAGTTGTACCAATTCCTCTTCATCTAGCAAAAAAAGTGTCATAGTGGATTCGAAATCTTGAGTGGAATTTGAATAGTGGACACAGGTTAAAGAGAACTAAACCACTATAAACAATAATTGTTTCTGTCTTCCCTTATCTGTTAAATAGTTTATATTGTTGTTGAGTAATTGTTACTTCATTTTCTATACATATCTTGCTTGTATGATTAATTGCTTCAGTATATCAAATGAAACCTAAGACTGCAAGCCTACTAGCTTAAAAAGTATAATAATACGTAAACATTGCATTTATCGTGTCTCTAGTTTAACAACAATATATACCAGGTTCCAAACTAATTTTGAGAATAATTGGTGCTTTTTCATTATGTTCAAGATTATTTAGTGTTCTTCTATTATGTTTGATAAATTGTCATTGAGTAGGTTTTAATTTGAGTCACCCAATTCATTTTCTCTTGGGTGCCTTAAGGTTAACAAATTTCATGTTAGGGAGGTCCTAAATCATATCTTCAGAACTCATGACAGACTTTGGATCAAACCACATTGGCAAAAGGTCCAGCAATCAGTGACACTTTGGATGATCTTAGGAAAAATTTGAGCAAGACTTAGTGCAATAGGATCTATGACAATTTGTTTGAAACGTGGTATTTGCTTTTCCAATTTCACTACTTTACTGTGTACAGCAGGTTGCTCTAATAGATTATTCATTTTGCTGCTATACCTAAGAAGACATTAGGAGAAAAGAAATATGCAAGAGTTTTCACCTACTGTTGATAAAAATTTTAATTCCAATAATGCATGGACAAAATCCAAACTCCAAACATGAATCAAGATTTCCATTCTTATCTTCTGTTGATTAGGGGTCCGAGGCATGAAATAAAAGAGGAATACTTCAAACCAATAATGCTAGAAAGATATACATCATGTACTTACGTAGATGTCATGTATTCCTCATAGAAAAAGTAGTCCAGAATGTATATCTAAGAGGGATGCAAAGATAATGTCAGTCAGAATCATATCTGCGATGGCATGAGAATAAAAAACAAGATACATGCAAGCATACTCATATTACCGCACAAAATAGTTGGTACAGAATCATTGAATGGCTCAAGTTGCCATCTGCAATACTTTTTGCAAGAATTGATAGGTTGATGAACAGCCAACCCATCATTCCAGCTCTAACAAAGAAGAATCTACAGAACAGAAAACCATCTTGGTTAGCATATCAGAGTTCTAAACATCCTTATTTCAGTAGATCCAACATGTTAAAATCAATGAAAAATGATTGCATATAATAAACCATTCTTTCCATGTGATACCAACAAACTAAGATCTTTTAAAGATTGAATTACAGTCATGAGGAACTCCAGTGATGAGATAAGAAATGGGCCTGAATTGCTAAACAAAAGATTCCTTAAGATATGAGAAGCATTTGCAGTTATAGATAAAAAACACAAGTTAACAATTATATTACAAAAATCAGAAATTGTTATCACAGAATTGCTCAATTGTACAGATCAGAAATTTTTTGCTAAGTCGCGTAAAAAGAAAAACATGCAAATAATTGGAGATGAGATCACATACTTGAGATCAACTCCCAAAAACTGGGGATTGAGCTGTATCCCAAACCACCTAATGAATCACGAATAGCAGAGTACATCAAGATTATCAATCAAAACAGCATTTTGGAAGGAAAGCAAGAGATAGCATAGCTGATGAAATTCTAAATTTTCACAGATAAATTGTTTTTAGTGTTCAGATGATATCATCAAATGCAACAACTTGTAGACTTTGCAGATAATGCTACTTTGAGTAGATTGCATAAAAAGATTGGTTTTAGTTTGTATACGCATAAATTCAGCATGCCAAAGAAATTAAATTGACCGTGCATGTTTATATCAAATTATGACTCCAAGTATAGAGTTCAAAATATAATCAGATGAAAGAGAAATAGCATAGCTGATGAAATTCTAAATTTTCACAGATAAATTGTTTTTAGTGTTCAGATGATATCATCAAATGCAACAACTTGTAGACTTTGCAGATAATGCTACTTTGAGTAGATTGCATAAAAAGATTGGTTTTAGTTTGTATACGCATAAATTCAGCATGCCAAAGAAATTAAATTGACCGTGCATGTTTATATCAAATTATGACTCCAAGTATAGAGTTCAAAATATAATCAGATGAAAGAGATAATTGTAATATTTTGACTAGTCTTCCTCCTCAAAAAACACACTTCCCCTAACCACTAGTATTAAAATGCACATCATTTTTATCTAAATGTCAGAAACATGAAGGCTTGACAGGAGAAATGGAGGTACACTTCTTAATGGACATAGCATAAAGGAAATTGTATGAATTACCAGTCGTGTATCAGATTTCCTGTAATGTGAGGTTTGAGGGAAGAACTGTTACGTTTTGAATTGCGGCCAAGAACATAGAGTGCTAATGTCACCTAGATTTAAGAAAGGAAAAACAAAATAACTTGTGAAAAAAGGAACCAAAACTGCAAATTAGGAGAAGCTAAAATGTGGACAGCAATTAAAAACATGCATTTGTATTTGTCATGTGAAACTATCAGAAGCCTATGTATATGTCCTGAAAAAAGAATGGGGAAAACCCTAAATAGGTGAACACTAAATAAGAAGAATTCCATACAGATGAAGTTAAAACATTTTAGTCATTGACTGATCACACAATCAAGGTCTATTCTCATCACATTGATCTCAGATAACAGTTGTTAGTTGTTAGTATGTCACACCTATCACAGATTCAGTGTCTGAAACTTGATCTACGTTTCTTTTGTCATAAGAGATCACTCAGAAAACAACATCAAGCCACAAACTATGAAATGATATATCTTTTTGAGTTATATTTCGTTTTAATTGCGGTAAAATGCTATGATCACTCTTTGCATTTGCAAAGCTGAGGACTTCCATGATTGACATCACACAATGTTGAAGTGGTTTATGATGGACGAGAATAACAGGACCAACAAACAAGGGGAAGATACAATAATCCATTAAGCACTCTATATTCCTCTTTATCATTATCAACACTTAATAGTCAAGATAGGCCTGAAGAAGGAATTTAGTTGCTAAGGCAAAAGGAGTTGCTCCCAAGAGAAGAAATCAGATAAGAAGTTCGCCGGATATAGTGTTTTTAAAAAAATGCCATACACCGAGAATTCCTAACTGATATTTGATTGTAACTTACAAGAAAGCTGAAGAAAAAAGTTGTTGATAGCAGCTCCAATCCTCTCCCTGATATCACCTGAGAGTCAATGAATTTCCAATCATGGACACAGTAACAAAAGCAAATGCAACCTGTGCTATATCTTCCGAATCTTCAATCTCCATGATTCAGTAAAAATTTGAAAATACTCACCGTGGCTGATATCAAATCCATCTTAACACCAATTCCAAGAAGGGCAACCAGCAGTAGCAGGGATAAGAACCCTGTTGTACAAACAACAAAAGCCACAGTACTTACAAACAGCAAGTCCATTTAAATAGAACCAGACAGAGAGATTGGAACGCAAACAAATGAATGCTACATTATACAACGAACCATTGCAACTATAATGAAGACGAGAACCGTCTTGTAAAACCACCCCAGGGACAACTTTTCCAGGAAGTATAGATCCAGCAATTGCCAGGTAACATAAGTATACAACCAAAACAGCAACCTACGAAATGGTCCAGTGGCCAAAAAACACACGCAAAATATCAGTAGAATGTCCGGTGTTGTATAAATGTATAAGCTTTACCTAAGAACGAGCGAGTGATTAAATAAAGATAGCATACTTACAGAGCTCAGGGAGGGAAGTAGTGCTTCCAGAGAAAAACCCATATCCATTTTCAATCAAAGATTGAACCTTTGTTGAGTGCTTGACTCCAGTAGTGATATATCAACTGTATCGATCCGTTCTCTGCTTCGCTTTTAGTAGTAGTTCAGAGTTTGGTCTTGTAAAGGTTGACTGATTAGAAGTTTGGAACACATGGCCAGACTGTAGTCAAATATTATTTTGGCCAATAACAATTTATTCTTTATCTTTTACACTAAAATTTTAAAAATGAACAACTGGCCAAAATAATATTTGACTAAAATTTATTCGTTATCAACATTTTTAATGTTGGGTTATACAATAATATATATATATATATATACACTTTCCCTTTTTTTTTCCCAAACTCATGCTCTGTTTTTCCTTTATCTTTCAATTATCAATGTGTGATAGTAAAAATATCACAAAA
>JANIJH010000005.1:68400091-68413947 GCA_024520975.1 Erythroxylum areolatum
TAAGTCGTAAAAACCGATAGATATGGATATGGACATAGGTTGAGTTATAAAAAATGGATATGAATATGGGTAGAGTAAAACCCGAACCGAACCCTACCCACTGTCATCTCTACGTTTAATACAAACCTTGATATTTAGAAAATGTTTAATTTAAAACAGCTCTTGATAAAGGTTAAACTCTATAAATAATTGCATATAATCAAGGGCCATTTTGATTTATTTTAATCATTTTACAAATAATAGGATTTATTTTAAATGTACTAAAATATTAATAACCAACTCAAAATTTACTGTAAATATTAGAGATCAATTTGATGTTTTAGAAAACTTTGTGATATTAAAAAGGTATATAATTTCTATTTGGCAATAAAATTTATTAAGAACTGTAATTACTACATTCAAGATATCGGGTCTCTTGTAAATTTTACAAAGTAAAAAACTATTTCAAACTTTTGTCAAAATAGTTAAATTTTTAATATTTTCTTTTGATTAATAAAGCTTTATTAAAAAAGAACTCTATAAAAGGTTTTAGGTAAATTATTTCAAATATTCTAATTTTAAACAATTTTTAAAAATATCTTAATATTTATTTTATATTAAAGAATACTATTTTTAAAAAGTGCATACACATTTATCCCAATATTAAAAATATTACTAATACTTGTAGCTTTGATAACATGTTATCTTTTCAATTATATATATAGCTAACAATTGTTATCAACATTTTTAATGTTGGGTTATACAATAATATATATATATATATACACTTTCCCTATTTTTTTTCCCAAACTCATGCTCTGTTTTTCCTTTATCTTTCAATTATCAATGTGTGATAGTAAAAATATCACAAAATTAAATTTATATGTATAAATTATCAATAAATCAAAATGAATGTATGATATTTTATAGAAGAAAGAATTAGATTAAAAAAAACAAGATTGTAGCTTTTCTGAATAAATTAAGCACAAACTTAAAGGAAGAGAAAAGTTGTAATTTAGTTACCATTTGATCATATGGAAGAGTATGAAGGTAAAGTTTAAAAAGTAAACAAAAATTATCTCACCCCATTGTCAACAAATTGATTTAGTAAAAGAAAAAGTAAAGTAGAAAAATCTCTCCATAAACCAACTTTTAAAGAAGGGTAAAAAGAATGCACAAAAAAAAGATAGAGATCTTAAATAAAAGATTAAAAAAACTTAAAAAGTATGGTACATGTTAAGAGTGCTATTATATTTATTGTATTAATATGATTATTTAGATATATATCAAAAATTAGAGGAAAATAATTATTTATATAATATTTACTTTGGTCAATATTGTATTGAAAGGTGTGTTAAAGTGTTGGAGTTACATCCACTTTTGTTTAATATGGTTATCATCAAGAGTTTTTAATGTATTATGAATGTTTATGTAAAGTGCTATTTCATACCCATTATTCATATCATAAATGGACATTGCTATTTTGCCATTATCATTACTAGTACCACCAAATGCAAAAGTTAATAAATAGATCCATTATCATATATTTTGCTATTTTTTTATTTTATTGTTGATATATGCATACAATAAGTGAGGATTGTTAATATAAAAAGAGAGTAACTTTATTATAATGAAAACTATAACATTTCATTACAAAAAGTATCCATCCAAAGAAACTTAAAGTTGCATGAATAAAATGCAAAATATCCATATAAAAATAAGAGTACACATTACACATATGAAATACTAAAAATTCATACAAATTATTTGTAAATTATTTGTACACTATTTTGTAGTACAAATAAATAGATATATTAAAAAGCAAAGATCGTATAGGTCTAACTTCAAGAAATTTCTCTTCAATCTCAAAAGCTAAAAGCAAAGCTTACGAGAAATTATACTAACGATTGAAAACTAAAGATGAAGAAAAGAATATTTTTAAGCTGACGAGAGTTAGAGAATGAAAAGTAAGAGACATTGATCAAGTTTGTTGTATAAAAGATAAAGTAGGGTGGATACTCATGGCTGAAAATAACATCAAGAGAAGATGATAGAATTACTTTTATAACCTTTTTAATGAAAACATAAATGACAACATCTCTTTAGGTGATCATAGCATGTTTAAAAGGTATTGTAACTTTACTTGTTGTTAACATATTACAAGGGAAGAAATTAAAAGAGCTTTGAGAGAGATAAAGAGTGGAAGAATAGTAGGGAATAATGATCTACCTATAGAGGTGTGAAAGAGCCTAGACGAAGAGGGTCTTACTTGGATAGCCAAGATTTTTAATATGATCCTTAAGTATGTCAAAATGTTGGAGGAGTGGAGATATAGTATATTAATTCCTCTATACAAGAACAAAGGAGAGACCTAAAGTTGTAACAATGATAGATGCATCAAACTACTTAGTCATACTATGAAGTTATGGAAGAAGGTTATTGAGAAGAGAGTAAGAAAAGATGCTTCTATCTCGAAGAACTAGTTTGGCCTCATGCCAAGAAAGTTTACAACAAAAACTTTACATTTCCTTAAACTATTAACGGAATATTATAAGAAAAAAATAACATAACCTATATATGATTTTTATTGATTTAGAGAAAGAATATGATAGGATACATAGGGAAATCATATAGAGGTATTTAGAAGTTAAACAAGTTCCTATGATATAATGGGCTATTAGGGATATGTGACAACAAAGCATTTTTTATGGATATTGGGCTACACCAAGACTCTTCATTGAGCCCCTTTTTATTTACAATAGTAATGGATGAGTTTACCAAAAATAGTTTATTGATGAAATTGTTTTAGTGAATAAGACAAAAGAGGGTATTAATATCAAGTTAGAACTTTGGAGGGATATATTAAAGTCGAAGGGCTTTAAACTGAGTAGGACTAAGACTGAGTATTTAGAGTGTAACTTTTTGGGTCATAAGGTGGCTTCCGATGTTCAAGTAAAGATTGGTTTAAAAGTTATACCACAAAAATAATGTTTTTAGTATTTAGGATCTGTCTTGTAAAGCAATGAAGAGATCAATGAAGACATAGTTCACTGTACCATATCAGGGTGACTTAAATAGAGAAGTACATCAAGAGTTTTATGTGACAAAAAGATATCACTCAAGCTAAAATGTAGATTCTATCATTTAGCAATTAGGTCTACTATGCTCTATAGAGAATAATGTTAGCCCATCAAATAGGTGCATAGTCATAAACTAATGGTGGCGGAAATGAGGATGCTTTATTTGATATGCAACCTTACTATATGAGATAAGATAAGGAATGTAATGATAAGAGGCAAATTAAAGGTAGCTTATATTAATAAAAAAATTAAGAGCGATAAGGCTTAAATGGTTCAGACATATTAAGAGGAGACTGCTTCATGCTCTAATAAGAAGATGCAAGAAGATTGTATTTAGAGATTATAAGAGGGAAAAAAAGAAGACCTAAGAAGAACTAGGAGAGGAGATCAAGAATGATATGACATTGCTGAAACTTACCAAGGACATGACCCTTAATAAAAAACTTTGGCGTACCAGGATACAGATCAAGGATCTCACACAGAAAGATCCTTCTCATTCTTATAAGTTTAAGTCTTATGATGTGTATTTAGCCTAAACATTTAATTTGAAGTATTTTTCTCTTAGTTATTTAGTCTAAACATTTCCTTACTTAGCCTAAGTATTTTCTTTATAATGACTTGTTTGATTTGTTTATTAATCTTCTTTCTTGTTTGTGTATTTATTTATTTGTTTTATGTTTTATTTTTACTCTTTACCGTGTTCTATATTTATTGTATTATTTTTATTATTTAGTTTATATTTTTATTATATGTATTTCATTTTAATTTATTTTTAATTATTATTTTAATATGTATATGCATATATATATTTTTATTTTTTATTTTTAAAATTTTTTATGTGAGTCTATCAGAAACTGTTTCTCCACAAGTTAGGAGTAAGGCTGTGTATTACTGGACCTCCCTAAACCTCACGAATCAGCGAGACTTTCAATGAATTGTTGATATTGTTATTGTTGTTGTATTTGGTAAGCTACAAGCTTGCTATTTATAAAAGTATTAATGTTAGCTTATTTATCATAATTTTATATTATGGATATTTTGAAATAATAAAACATTAACGTAAAATGATTGTTAATGTAACAGTTACTCTAAAATATGTGTTTCCGATGAATTCTTCAAATGTGACACCATATCCTTGATGTATCTTTTTATGTTGACCTTATTATTGTTTCAATGATTATTGAGTTTGTTAAAATGTTTTTGTCCTTATTCGATAATATTGTGCTTGATTTTTCTACCTCTAAAAAGTATTGGTGTACTTACACTAGTAGTTGTTCCAATTTATTTCCTTCCTCTAACATCTAATCTCTTTCTCATATCTTGAGCTACACTTAAAGTTTTCCTTTCATTAATAGGAGCTCCATCTATAACTCTCCTTGTAGTAGTGGACTATTAAGTTGGAACTTAGATGTCTTCATTTGATATTAGTCAGCCTCTTTTTCTTTAACACAATTATGTAATGTATATAACATAGTTGAAATGAAGTTAACAAAATTATATACAATTAGATTAAAATTGAGTTCAAGAAATACCTAAACTATAACTTTATTGGAATTAGCTTATCTTTAATGGATAACCTCTTTTGTTATGTCTAACCTTTGTACAATGTTTATATGTGATATGAATATCAACTCTAGACATTTTGTTATGATTCTTTATTCCATTTGGAATGATCCTTTTTCTTAATTTTTTGCCTACCATGTAAGAAGATAAAATAGAGATGTGATTCACTTTTCATCATATTTTAAATCTATTTAAAAGTTCAATACGTACTGTATATGCTCTCAAATATTTTTATCTCTTAAAATAATCACAAGTATAATCATTATGTTTAATCTAAAAAACTTATAGCACAAATGAAATGCTTATACAAAGTGTCATCGAGCTTCTTAAACCTACAATCATATGTTTTAGCATTAAGGTCTATCACATAGCAATTATAAAAAATGGACACTTCAAACTTCATGCTTTTATTGTCTTAGTTTGACAAAATATACTTTTCATTTTTATATAATTTAATTTTTATTTATTGGATATATTTTATCTGGACTACTCTCCAATGTTTTGGCATCATTAATAACTTGTCAACGAAATAATATAAAATTTTAATCTATTAACACCATAAAATTAATTAAATTAAACTTCATTACATGGAGTCCTCAGGCATATTAATCAAAGCCTTATTTCTTGCTTCAATAATATATCCATTAAATATCTCTCAATTATTATTACATATAAAGATTGGACTTTGTGCTTTTAATATCTCTCTTTGAAATCTTTCTTTTCCTTCTTTTTAGAACTCTCAATCCATATATGTTTCTTTATGGATTTCTATAAGCTTATTTTAAACTAGTTCCTCCTTGTTATATTGCCTAAGATTACCTATATCTTCGATTCCTTTGTTCTTTATGGTCAGAGATGGTTTTTTTTTACTATCTATGACTTAAAGGCTAATTCATCTTTTTCTTTTTTTTACTCCTTCGTGCAAGCTTTAAATTACCATTTAAGGAACAACTTCCTAAACACTCACTTGAAACCTCTACTTTATTACCTATCTTAGCAATGTATGAAATTAAACTATTCCTTAGCCAGATTCATATTATGTTCCTACCCCTATTGGGTTGGTCCTTTCCTAATCCAGGGACTAATTCATCATTTCCCTGAGACCTCTAAATAAAAGCCTTCTCACTTGACCCTGTAAACCCTCAACACCTTGAAAACACACACGTCGTTTTTTAACCCTCAACTCAGCTGGAGGAAAGTTTTTTGGCAGAGTTCAAAGAGTAACCATTAGTATATGCCACTTGTTGCTTGGAAGGTCGGGTTATAGTGGCTCTAGATATAGAAGTTCTAAAAAAGGGTATGAGATATTGAACCTTGATTCTATTGGGTTCTTTTTGGCAAATGACCCTTATTCCCTCTAGTTAATAATTGGGTGCACAAAATATGAAAGGGAAAGGTTTTGTTTGAGGTTTTACTCTCGGAAGAAAAACCTAATTCTCTTTAAGTTTTCAAATGATGCAAGAGCCAAAGAAATTCTAGGGCCGTTACTTTGGCACATACAAAGCTTCTCATTATTTCTTAAACCTTGGAGATTAGGGATTAATATGAAGAAAAGCAAACAATAAAATGTATTTTTAATGGACTAATTTTCACAGTATGTCTTTGGAATAATGGTTCACTATAGGCTTGAGTTTATTTAGAAGCTATTTTAGGAAACTAGCGTACAAGGATGAAATGATGGCCTTAAGGAAAAGGATCGAGTTTGTGAGATTATATTTCAATAGGAAACTTTACAAGGCTCCATCTGATTCCATTCTAATTATAAGACTAAGAGAGGGGGGACATTCTAGTTGAAGATTCATTTAGAATTTTGTAGCATTAGTAAGCCTCATTGAAGCTCTAAGGTAAATAGTGGAAAGTTATGGGTAAGAAATTCATTTGGGGGACATTAATAAGATGATGGGATTGGATCCCCTATTGAGTTATAACTCCAAAGGAAATGAAGAGCCAATGGAGGACAATGTTGAAAGCTCAAAACAACAAAGGGAAACTGATGTCCAAATGGAAAATTGTGCAAGCATATCTAATATTTAGTATAGAGAGATAAACAATGACAAATCTAGAAGTGAGGAGTGTTGAACATTAATAGGAAAATGTCATCACTGGTGATGAGGGACACGATTGAGGAGCCTTAAGAATTTATAAATTTAACTAATGCCTCTCCAATAAGAGGAGTAGTAAGGGAAATAATGAGGACTTCAAGCCTAACAGTAGACAGGGGTCAGTGAGAGTGATTAAAAATCTTTGAATGTCATTAATTGCCTAAAATATTAGGGGTATAAACTACCTTAAAAAATATCAATCCTTAGGAGGATTAATTTTAGAGAATAAACTAAGTGTAATGGGAATGTTGGAAACTAAGTTAAGGAGAACTTTCTAAAGTTGAAGTTAATTGGTAACCATTTGAATTTTATATCCAATCATTAGGACCATCATTATAGTTGAATTATCATTGCTTTTGACACTAGAGCAATATAAGTGGAGATCCTCAACAATAACAATCAACATATGAATATTTTAATGAATTTTTTCAAGAAATAGTCAAGCTAGTAGTCACATATGTGTATGACTTTAACTATGGTTTTTAGAGCAAATTTATTATGGAATACTCTTTTCATTAAAGTATCCAAGAACCTTGGATTTTTCTAAGGGACTTTAATAGTATTATATTTGTATCAAAAGTAGAAGGAAACAATTGCTTGAGAAACTTTTCAATTGATCTAAGAGTGTGTTGAAAAGCTAGAGGTATGACACCTAAAGTTTAAGGGTTATTACTTCTCTTAAATTAATAAATATGCTTCAAGATAGCACCTAGGAAAGAATTAGATATGGCACCAGTCAATGGTAATTGGATTTCATGGTTTCTAGAAATAAAGTTAAAATTTAAAACCCATTATTTTTGTATTACTCCCCAATCACAGTGCAGTATATGTTTGTCTTATATAAAAGATCCTTCCCCTTTAGGTTTAACAATTAATTAGATAAGGAAGATAACTTTGGCTAGGAAATTAAAAGGGGTCTAGCTTACTTAGTTTAGGAACATAAAAATTGTGTTCGAAGAAATTATTCTAGATCAAAGAGGAACTTAAGAGGCTCAAGATTAACATATTTAGCAATACCCTACCGAATACGTTAGAGGCTAAAATCAAGTAAAGTAAGATCCAAGAAGAGGTATACATGCTCCTTAAAGATATGAAATGGTTAAACAAGGAAAGGAAGGCATTATTCTCTTACAATAAAGTATATTGAATCACATTTCCTTATTGAATCAAAAAGATCGAACAAAATGTATCTTTAAAAGGGCTAAGAATACAAGGTTATTTCATAACTCATTACTGCCTAGTAGAAACTCAAATAGCATAAGCTCTAGAGTGAAAGAAGATGGTACCTTAATATGCTCTCAGTAAGACCTTAAGAATGAGGCTTTCCATTTCTTTAAGAACTCTTTGGAGCCCTAATAAAAAGTAAATCAACTTTACAAATGCCTAGCTCATTCATTATGAATTTGTTCCCTCATAATGAAATTGAGGGATTGGAAGCTCCTGTGAATGCTCTGGACATAAGGCAAGTGGTTTTTAAATTAAACTCTAAAAAAGCCCCTGGGTTTGATGGCTTGAAAGGCATATTTTTCCAGTAATCTTAATCCCAAATAAACAATTTAGTGACTGATGCAGTGCTAAAAGTGTTTGAGAAAAGCAGGATGTTTTTACAAATCAATAAAACATTTATATGTCTCATACCTAATGTATAAAAACTTTAACTTCTTTGGTGATTATAGGCCCATTTCTTATTGTAAATTTCTCTATAAAGTCATCTCTAAAATATTTGAAAAGATTAATAAAAACCATTGGTAATGAATCACAATATGCTTTTCTAAAAGGAAGACATGGTGGAGATAATGTATTATTGGCCTAAGAATTACTTAAGGAATAGTAAAAAAGGAATGCTCCTAGGAATTGTTCTATTAAAGTTGATTTTAATAAAGCTTATAACTCAATTACTTGAGATTTTATAGATTAAGTACTTGGAGTGTTTGGTTTTCCCAACAAATTTAGACAATGGATAATGATGAGTGTTACCAATGCCTCTTTTTGAATTTTGATAAATAGAAAACTATCTTAGATGTTTAAAGGAGGGAGAGGACTTAGATAGAGGACTTATATCCGCTTATTTATGTTGTGCATGGAAGCGCTTAACATATGTAGAAAACTAAGGTTATCCTTCTTTGCATTTTTAAAGACTTACTGATATTGTCTAAAGCTTATAATAGATCAATTAACACTCTAATGTCATCCTTGAACTCCTTTAGAGAGATTTTAGGCTTAGAGATGAATGAGAGCAAGAGCTATTTAGTAATATTAACTAGTGACAATGATCTCGCTTAGTAGCTTTCAACTATAATTGAGCTATAGATGAAGCACCCTCATTTGGACTATCTAGGACTCCCTCTAGCGACAAGGAGACTCTAGTTTAATAAGTGCATTCCCTTAATAAAGAAGACACAAAAGAGGCTTGGCTTATGTTGTAACAAGATGTTGCCATATGCAGGGAGGCTCCAATTAATTAAATTAGAGCTTAGTTCTTTGTATATCTATTGGCTTTTTATTTTTTTTCCTTACCAAGGGTGTGGTTAAGTCAATAGAGAAGTTGACCTATAGGTTAAGGTAAAGGAGGGATATACCAACTAAAAGTAGGTGGAATGAGATCTATAAACCACTATCAGAGGGGGATCTAGGAATTGTACCAATCAATCTTTCTAATAAAGGGTTGTTGGGTAAAAAAAACATGGAGAATCTTAGTTGATAAGGAGTCATTACAGGTTAAGTGGGTGCATACCTACATTTTAAATGAGCTTATGGGAAATAACTAACATAACTTCTTTCTCATGTTTTGTTTCATAGATCTTGAAGTTGAACTAACCAATTGCAGAAAATATCAAATGGAAAATTAGGAATGGAAAATTAACATCTCTCTGCTTAGACAATTGGTGTTTGATATCCCCCCTTCATAATGACCAAATATATGTATCACTATTTAATACATTTAAAAAGAACGCCAAAATAGAGGTATGGATCAAGGAAGGCTAGTGGAGTTAGGTTTCAACAGAAGTTATGAACTTGTTATTAACTTATAACCTAGAGAGTGAGAAAGAAGATGAATATGTGATTTCAAAGAACATGATCTCAAATATGTCTTACAAGGAAAGCCTAAAGAGCAAAGGGAAGTATCAGAGTTTGAGCAAAGTTATTTAGAACAGGAACTTATTACCAAATATTTCATTTCATATGGGGTTGATAGCTAAAGAAAATATGGCTACATTGAGCCACTTACATTTCCTCAACTTAGAGAACATATACTTTTTGTGCAAAAACAATATTGAAACTTTGGAATACATCTTCTTCGCCTATAACTTTTCCTAGGGTATACAGAAATCAATTATGGAACTATATCATCTCAGGAGTCCCAAGTACAACTATAGACAATTCATGACATGACTTTTATCTACTAGATTCCCTTTTAGTGATAAACTCTGGTGTTGATAGCTTTTAGATCATGTCTCTACAAGCTTTAGGAAGAAATGAATGTCAAGTTCTTAAAGGTAAAGAAAGAACAGTAAAATAGGTAAGGGTTAAGCTTATGCTATAAATTAGAGAGTAGACAATGATGAATAGAAAAGTCAGAAGTTATAGTTAATTGATAGTGTCTTTATGGAGAATCAAAGAGGCGGTAAATTACTAGAGTTGATAGTAAGCTACTCTAAAACAAGGTCTTTAGTACCAATATGATAGGAAGAGCTAGAGTAGCACGCATGTAAGTATAAGTCACACAGTAATCAATAAATGTATTAGGTATTTTAGTGCTAAAATTTGGATATCCATATTTTGTAGAGCTTAGTTAAGGATATGTATTCTCTTTTGTTATTTTGCATTGTACAAAACTATTGGATTATGTACTTTACCTTAATTGGAGTTTTCTAATGATATTTATCTGTTTTTAATTATTATTCACAATTTTCAATTTGGGTCTTATACTAATAAAGGCTTAGATAAATATTTTAGGAGACCTTAGCATGAAATTAACATATGCCTTCTTTGACAACATCTTCATTACTTCCATTATTTCCGTAAATTTCCACTAAGTTGTACATTAAGCATCTCTCTTAAAGTTTTGTACACTTGAATTTTATATTTTTGTAAACAATTTTCATACATATGTCTTGCATAATTGTAATGCTAGATATTAGGGAAATAATATTCAGTATCATCCTTGCGGTTAAGGTAAGGACTTCGGGCATGGTCAGTTCTCATAGTGCGACGGGCGATGTGTACAAGGTCCATGAACGAATTTACCATCGTACGTCTGACTGAAAATTACTAGCGATTCTAGCTTCTTGTAGATGAGTTGCAACCTGCAATCTGAATTGAGGACAAGTTGTTGGGGTTAACTCAGCTCGCGAGATCGTGACCCTTAGTCCCGACCATTATAGCACATGTGTTATCCAAGGAATAAGGGGTATGATGCTACAAAATAGATTTAAAAAGTTAGCATTAATTAACATTGTATACAAATAATTATAATAACGCATGTAAATAAAAAAATACACCACAAGCTTGAGGTCCACCATATACTTTGACAACAATTATAATTGTTAACATGTTTGTAAATAGATATAGCATTGAATGCAAATATAATAATTATGAATTACCATGGTATTAGGGTCCCTCAAATGCTTTTTAACAACATATGCAAACAATTAATATTTAACATTAACCAACCTCCTATTGGTCACTTATAATTATTTGACCTTTTCTATTGATCATACCAAGGTCTTTCATAAATAAATTTAAAAACCAATTTTATGAAGCATAGTTTTCTCCTTTTATTACAGGTAATAATAAGAAACATTTGAATTTTTATGTTTCCAAATTTTATTGATAATGCTCTATCTAAAAATTTCTTTAAGAAACAATCATGTAATTCAATGATTCATATACAATCAGTTAAAACTCTAACTCTCGAAATTACAAATCTAACATGAAATCTTTGGAAAATTGAGTTTTCTCCTTGCAATTCCATTTTAATAGTGCTCTGTCCATTTAGATCACTTCTTTGTAGCTCATTTCCACAACTCCACAACTTAACATAATGATCATTTATTCAACCTCTTAATTTTGTTATACTAACCACTTTGCTATAAAAAAGTGTTAATAAAACCATTAATATTGGGATAAGCACTCCGAAAAGACAAGGCATTTAGTGTTAAAAGTAAAAATTGAGATCTTTTTTTATAAAGCTCCTAAAGGTTACAAATTAAGATTAAAAAGCATATTTATGTATTTGTGTGAGTTATTCCAAAATCATGCAAAAACAATTGGGATTAGAACTAGTATGACATAAGCTTGAGCTTTAAAACAAGTTAGAAACTTACTTGGGTAACAAGTACTAACGTAGCATAGAGTTAGTATACAATACACTATACAATATCAATTTATCTAATCTTTCCGTAAGTTTGCGTACTTTGAAGAAGGTTATCTGATCTTGTATAATAAGTGAATTCCATCAACTGACACAGCCACAGGTTTAGGCTGGGTGTGAACAAGCAAATTAATTCAACCCATCAAATTTAATGCTTACCCAAACTTGGGGCAGCTCAGGAAGTCTTATCTTTTTTATTAGCCGGCCTCTTCCAAATCACTCTTGTGTAAAAACGTTGATTATGTGATCATCAAGTGTGGCGTGGCAGGGTTCATGGAGTGGAGTTTCGTGGTTACTTTGACAAAATGGCGTCACTTGCTTGGCGTTTTTCATACCTGTGCTGTCTTTGGTGTAGTAACTTTGATACATTAATGTAGGCTTCTTGGACATTACATTTTACTGTGAGTTTCACAGGGAAAGGTAAAGGACTGGTTTGTGGCAGGATAAACCTGATGACCATGTTGGTCTACAATACTGAATACTGATGCACTCACTCAAACCATCTACTGATAGGTCCCAATCAAAGCTAGAAAGTTAGAAAGTAATATTATACTTTTGGTGAGAATAAACCAATAAGTTGTTGTTGAAATATTGCTTGCCTTTATTCATGGATGAGCAATGATTTATACACAGCAGAAAATTGACAACTTCCTTACTTCTAAGGAAAAATGATAAGGTAGGACACTGAAAATCAAATAAGAACTACATTCCTATTTTTAAGCAAGCAACCAACCAGTAGCCATGATTTTCTTCCCACATTCTCACACATGCACAAACTGATTGGATTTGACTTAGGTACTCTATGGGATCTTCTTGGCTTATCAATACCTCTTCCTCGGACAGTAACCTTGTCCTCAAGGTTAACATTAGCAAACCTGTCATTGATGACTTGAGGATCTTCCCATGTAGCATCCTCCTGCGCCAACTTCTTCCATTTAATTAGACTTTGCTCCACAAACTTGGACCCCCTTCTTGACCCAGCATGTATCCAATATAGCTTCAGGTTCCAGAACTAGTTCACCATTGTCGACTATGGGCGGCAGCTCCTTACTAGTAATAACTGAATCACTAAGTTTCGTCTTCTGAACAATCGTCACCGCCATCTAAAAAGAAGTTAGGGCCCTCTATAATGATGTCCAGGAGTAAATTTCTCATCGCAATTGAAGCAGAGTCCTTGCACACGTCTCTTCTGCATCTCTTCCCAAGTCAACCGTCGTATTGGAGTCTCTAACTCATTTTTTTATTAGAGAAGAAGTCGGTGGTAAAGTACTTGGTCAGGTAACTCTCTTTTGTCGAGTTATTTGTTCGTCTCTCATTCTAGCTAGGTTGATTGCTTCCTTCAAGGATTTTGGCTTGAACATTCGAATACTATCAGCAATTTCAGCTTTCAACCCTCCCATAAATGTGAAGACTAAAGCCTTTTAAGTCCATTCATGTACTCTATTGCCTAGTCTTTCGAACTCCTTTTGGTAGTCTCTCAAGGAACCAAGTTGGCATATTTTGGACAAGGATTCATCAAAGTCTTCACAATTAGTTAGACCAAACCGTGACCATAACTCTTCCACAAAAATTTCCCACATTACCTCCCTTCCTTCCTCCTGGTAAGTCCTTCGTAACCATTGCTATCATTGATTGGCTTCACCTTCCATATGATATGAAGCTAGCGACACTTTTTCTGTTAGGCCCCGATTTTAAGTGACATTTAGAATTATTAAATGAAATGGAATAAGTGTTTCTGTGTAGGTATATGCTACAAGA
>JANIJH010000005.1:68639106-68654003 GCA_024520975.1 Erythroxylum areolatum
AGGAGAAATTCTGTATTATCTATGCGGAATTTGTCTAAGTTGTCTCTTGTGTTTCTATCTTTCCAATGATATAGAGTTTGTGATTTTTGATTATCAGAGCAAGAGGTTGAGTTCCGGAAACGGGATCCAACATCTCCTATATGAGTGACGGGTCTGTAAGTGCCGTCTGGGAGGGTAACAGGGTATAAGGAGTTGGTTTTGGTGTGGCTGGATAAAAGTTGGAGGTTGGGAGTCATGTGGGTGGAGGCACCTGAGTCCACCACCCATGAACCACTGTCATTTTCAGCTTTAAAAGACTCATTATAGGTTGAAAATGTACCTGCAAAACTATCCGAAGCTATGTGGTTGGCTTCTACGTTTCCCTTTCCTCTCATGAATTTCATTAGCTCCTGAACTTGTCGAGCAAGAATGATGATGCTTGTCGAGCAAGAATGATGATGTTCACATCCTGATTGTCATTTGAGATGTCATCTACTGGACTGCCCATCACTGCCGCTGCGTACTCTGATTTGTTTCTTTCTCGTTTCTCTCGTAATTCCTTATACTAGTCTGGAATTCCATGTAGTTGGAAGCAGGTCTCAGCTGTGTGTCCCTTGGCATGGCAATGTTCACATTGCTTGTCGTCTTTCCTTTGAAAGGCCCTCCTTCTATTTTCACCTGAATTTTCTCCTGTGTTTTCCCTATTCCTATTTCCACCTGAGTTATCTCTTATGAGAATTCCATTTGCGTTCCCAAATCTGCTTGTTAAGGCCATATTCATGACTACTCCCATTGTTACCAATAGACACATTCCGTTGTTTTTCTACCGTTAAAATCATAGAATAAACTTTATTTACTGTGGGTAGTGGTTCTATTAGCATAATCTGGCTCACAACATTACTGTATTCTTCACGCAATCCTATCAAAAATTGTATCAATTTAGTGTTGTTCTCTACTTCCGCATTGTGTGTGTCTACATCACATTTACACTTCTTAATAAGTATCAAACATCCTAAATCATCCCATAGTTTTTTTTTTTAATTTTTGTGAAATATATCGCAACAGAATCACTCCCCTGTCTCAATCTATTCATTTCTTGCATCAACTGATACAGATGTGGTCCACTGCTCTCTCCATACCTGCTTCTCAATTCCTCCCACAGATCTTCCGCAGTGGTAGTAACTAAAAGCAAGTCAGCTATTTCTTTAACAAGAGAATTTAAGATCCACGAGATTACCATATTGTCGGCTGTTCTCCATTTCTTGAGCAGACTCTGTTCTTCAAGTTTTGGACAGCTCCCATCCACTATTCCCAGTTTGTTTTTGGCTTTGAAGGCAATTACCATAGAGCGGCTCCATGACAAGTAGTTGTTTCCGTCTAGTAGGGATGTGACGAGTATACATCCTGAGTTGTCGTTTGAGTTGATTTGGAGTGTGTCTGTATCTATTGCTTGTTCAGATGCAGGAGTTTCGCTTGAATCATTTGCCATAACTGATAAAAACTTTGAGATCTGGAAAATTTGAAAAAAAGGATTTATGTGTGTATTTTCCTGGTTTGCTTTGATACCACGTAAAGTATTGAGGTAATAGAGAAACGTAACAGAAAGGAATGAAGGAGCAAAATTCTGAATTCTTCGCCATTGATGATATAGTGTGTGCGTTATATACAGTTGCTTGTTCACTAGAATAGTATGGGATTCCCTGTAACTAACAAGAGAGAGAAATGAAAAATATTTATAAGCATTTACAAATATGTACATCACTAAACTTTCTACGAGCTTCTGAAAGCAAGGCTTAAAGGCTGGATCTATTGGGCTCTTTTCGGGCTTCATATCCTAACAAGTAGACAGTGGGAGAAGAAAAGAATGAATTGAAAAGAAATGCGACTGTCAAGCCATTTCGATCAATTTATTTCCTGTGAAACCAATGCCAGCAAACACGAACAAGGGAAATTACGGAAACCAAAAAACCTACAGTATCTCACAATTACAACCAATTTCAATATTTTCAATTGCTCAAACATATGTATTTGGATTTCAAAACCTTGAAGCTACATCCACCTCAGCTTCTTATGTCCTCTGCATACCAAATCCTGAAGCAACACAAAGTCCCTTTGCAGTTGTTGCACTATTAACAGGAGAAAACTATCGTCTTTCTGAAGCAATGCACTCGAACGTATTTGTTCAATGTAAAAGAATCGACTTTCTACAGTAGTTTTTATACAAAAGATACACAGCACAAGACTCCATCATATGAACACTGCAAATCCTGAGGCTGAAGCAGCAAATGGGCCGAGTGTTCGTCGAGGAATTTCCAAAACAATATGGTCAACTGTTGCTCGTCAAGATTCCCACTAAGAGTGTGGGACAATGGTACCCACATATCCAAACCCCATGATAAAAAAAGCAATTGACTGCGCAAATAGGTAAAGGAAGTAGTGGTTTTTCCCAAAGGCAAGATCATAGCAACCGCAAAAGAAGAGGTAAGCTCCAGTTCCAAGCTCCAACAAAAGGAGTCTGTAACATTCGTAACAGAAAGGAAACATCCAAGTGTTGGTAAAACTCAATTAAGTTCATGTAACTATTAAAATTCTGGGCAGCGTTGAAGAAAGATTCAAGGATTCAAGTCTCAAATTATTACCTTTCTCCAAACCTGAATCGAGGTTTCCTAGGGGCTTTTGTGGCTTTAATCTTGAGAGCATCGCCTAGTTTCTCTGTAACAATCCACTCATTGACTCTACCAGCCTCCAGCAAGCCAATGAAAGTCCCCTTAGTTCTGTGCAGGGACATGACATTCTCGAAGAGGATCCAGAAAACCATCAAATGAAGCGATCTGCCGAGACCAATTCTTGGAAATTTCATCAAATTGAACCAATTGTAGCCTCAAAGGATAAAAGTTGGCGAATTTATGTGAAATAAGAGCTTAACAACTAAACAAAGAGCGTAGCTACATTTTGATATAAGAATTTAGGAAAAAAGAAAAGAAGAAATTAGGACCTTGGTGTTCCCACAGCATTGAGAATAGTAATGATGGAAGGAATGTAAACAGACCCCCACTTAGGAACCTCAACTTCAGGTACCAAAACAGTGGCAGGCATCACAACACAATAGAATATAAACGTAACAATGTGAGCTACGATCTTCCTGACCAGAAAGAAGCTGTAAATCACGTGGACCTTCTTCCACGATGTCACTTTCTGCGAGAGAAAAGAAGATGTCAATTTTCATTCTATATTCCGAATTTTATCCCGAGACTGGAAATGTGGTAGAAACAGAAACCTTGTTTTTCACGATCTCCATTAACATTTTCCTGAAAAGGTTGGCAGGACCACAGGACCAACGATGCTGTTGATATCTATAGGCCTTCAATGTACTTGGCAATTCATTTTTCACCTGTTAACAGCACAAATTTATAAATATGCAACTATAAGAAATTTGTTAACCTGCATCGGGAGAATAGAAAGAAAGCCCTTGGAGATAAATACATGACGGTTTTGTTTACCAAATAGCGAATTGCATTAGTTATTAGTTGATTATATCAGTAATTAGCTGATAGCTAATTCTATTAGCTGATTTAATCAGTAGATATCATCAATTATTTATTTAAGATGTTTGATAAAATTAATTGTTTAATATTAGCTGTTACTTGTTGATGTGTAAAATAACTTATGAGGGTATGATTTAAAAAAATTATAAGGAGATGAATATGATATTCCTTAGTATTTCGTTGACTATTCTTATAAGAATTTAGAATTTAGAATTTAGATATTTAATTTTATAAAAATTAAGTTTATAACTTTAATAAAAAAAAATATAACAACAACAACAGCAGTAGTAGTAGTAGTAGTAGTAATAATAATAATAATAATAATAATAATAATAATAATAATAATAATAATAATCCAACGTAAATTCTCTATTAATATGAATGATACAGCGAGCTGCATCATATTAATATTTTTCATATAATATATATAAATTTTATTATTTAATAAATTAAAATATCTATAATTATAGTATGACACAAATATAATATATAGTGGTTATATACTAAAAATATTAATTTAATTTGACTCTTTATGTTCAAAATTTTAATATCATGGTTTTTTAATGTAAACTAATGTTATAAAATTAAATAAAGATTAAAAAGTTTAATTAAATATTAAATAGTCTAATTAACCCCTTTATTATATTTTTTTCAAATTTCAGCATGATAAAAAAAAACCAACTTTGAAAATACATAGAGCAAAAGTACAAAGTAAAATAGAGGACAATGTTGTCATTAGGTAAATAGCTAACTCCAAAAACTCCTCTGATGGAACTTTTAAAAATAACCTTATTAGAGTTAAATAAGTTAATCAATAAATCATTCTCTAAACGTATCAATAATTTTTAAAAATAGTTTAAAAAAACTTTTAGTCCATAAACTAAAAAACAGGTATTTGCCAAACAGGCAGCGACTTTTTGTCTCAATGGTGTTGTTACTTAATCTAATATAAGCAGGAACCTCGAAATTGGAACTTAGTGGTTACTTATTTAACTATTAAATTAATGAATTAGTAGAGTTGAACATTTGGAGAGGCTGACCAACCACGTACAGTGAAGCATTGATAGATTCGAAAGGCAAGAATCCCTTTTAAAGCTCTGGAATGCTTAGGAGATTTTCTAGTGCAAAAATGGATACACATTTGAAACACTGAATATTGAAAACAGGCTACGGCGGTTACTCCAAAGCATAGATCTAATTATACTTCACGCTCTAAAATTTAGATGATTTAATCAAACTTTTTTTAAGCTAAGAATCTTGAAATGTATGCATATGGTTAGATTAGATCGGATTGGGTTACCTTGAGACTACCAATGTACACAAATTTCCATCCTTTCAAGCTAGCTCTGACCGCTAGGTCCATATCCTCCACCGTGGTCCTATCCTTCCATCCTCCTGCTTCATTTAGCGCAGAAATTCTCCATACACCTGCTGTCCCTGTACACACAACAACAGTAATTTCATCCAAGTCTAATCAATTAACTTTAGTTCTTGTGTGAACTCGGAAACAAACGGCCACCCCGGATTTTTACCGTTGAAGCCAAAGAAGGCATATGTGGAGGAACCCACTTCTTGTTCCACTGTGAAATGGTAATCCAAAGACATTTCTTGCATTCTTGTCATCAAGCACTCATCAGAATTTACTGCAAGAACAACCCGGAAAGAACTGCCACGTCACAGACAAAGATGGCAACAGATTTCACAGCCCATGAAAATCATTTGAAGGTTAGTGGTAGACAGTGACAGGGATGAATAGCACCCCCCATTAAGACTGCACATGCAGTTGCTGGGAATCTTAGGCGGATAAGAGTTTCTCTTGCAACACAGACAAATATAGCCTTCAAGATATTCTACAATGGCGGATCCAACATGTCCCCAAAGTCCAGCTTTCATCATTTATGGACATGAGCACCGGGCAAAAATCCAACACTTTGCTTACAAAGTAAATTTAAGGGACAGTTCACAGCTTTTGCAGAGAAAAGTGAGTGGCCTTTTGCATATACTTGTGCTTCTCTTAGTTGTAATTCAATTTACTGAGTTTCGAAATACGAAACAAAAGAACTTACCAAGTTACCAGCATACCAATTCAAGGAACTACACAAAAAGTCAATCACTTCCTTAAAGACAACGAGAGACAATTTGTATAAACTATCTCACAGTCAAACAAAAAATGACCTAAGATAATTCTATCAAAAGGAAAGTTTGAATATTGTGAAACATTTTTAAAACAGATCTTAAAAGTTTCACGTAAACATTTTTTTAGTGATTACAAATTACGATTGACATTTGATGAGGTAATTGGTGGTCCACGAGAGTCCAGCAAAATAAAAGTAATAAACTCAAGCATACCAACAAGAAGTCACCTCCAGCTTTTTATATGATTTGCTCAGCTGGGGGCAGTTTAGCAAGTGGGTCCATATTGATACAACGCATACAACACGTGTTCATTAAGGAAGTGGTCACCAAGGATTCGACCCTGATGATCCACGAGGTAGGATCCACCGCTCCAGTACCCACCACTTGAAGGAACAGACCCACCGACAGCTCTCTTGACAGTAGTGAAACTCAGCACTAATTAAACTAATCAAGTTTTGAGTTAAAAGTTAAAACGCGAGGAGGGTGAGATTTACCGAATTTCCAACGAGCCTGAACCAAAGCCAATTCAGGGTTGTAGGCTAGGAAGGGAACGGTGCGCCAGAGGAAATCGGGCTCAGGCTGGAAATCTGCGTCAAAAATGGCTACGTAGTCGCAATGTTTAACGTAGCTTTTTTTCATGCCTTCTTTGAGAGCCCCAGCTTTGTAACCATTTCTGTTATCCCTTGTCTCGTACTTTATGTTGATACCTTTGCTTGCCCATCTTTGACACTCTAGCTCAACCATGTCCTGCATTGTTCAATTTCCATGCAAAACCGACATCACCAAGACCTTTTTTTTTATTAAACGTGGCTAGAAATGGGGTTTTGGTCAAAAGGGTTGGATTTTTTTTTTCTCCCTTCTGCAAGACCATTAAATATATGTTCAAGTTGTGAAAGTTTGGGGTTGAGATTGTTATTAAATGAATATGTACCTTGATAGTTGGGTCCGTTGAATCGTCAAGGACTTGAATTATGATCCGATCAGAGGGCCATGAGAGACCACAGGCAGCTCCGATGGAGAGTTGATAAACCTGGGTGAAAATGAACGACGAACATGGATTTAGAAGCAAACCCAGAAGAGTTCATATTTTTTTCTTTACTTAAAAGGCACCTGAAAAAGCATAAAACAACATGGTGTGCAAAGATGAGACCAGACAGAGCAAAGAAAAGGACCTCTCGTTCGTTGTACATTGGGATTTGAACAAGAACCATAGGATAAGCAGAGTTGCCCAACTCTACGTCATCTTTTATAGGCTCCCACTTATAACGCTTCTCTGGTTTTCGACCCAAAAGCTTCACTAACACATTGACAACCCCCAAGTACACCCTTTCGACGAAAAGCATCAGAGACATGATCAGACAAATACCAACTGCAAGTCTCAGTAGAGGCACGATCAATGGCGCTTTGATCTGGTCCCAAATGATAGAGAACTGCATAGATATGTCATCTCTAGCTCCTTGAAACGCGTCGGGGATCACAGTTGTTGACGTGAACCGATCCATTAATGTCTGTTTCTTTATGATACCAAACAAAACAGTGCAAAAACAGAGGAGCTACAAATGGGAAGCAAACAAACAAGGGTTTGTAAGAAGGTTAAAAGCGACAGACTAGATCTAAATGGGGTTTAAAAGATTCTCCTTCCAGAAAAGAGCAAGAATGACTCTTTTAGCTCAGTGGGTTTTGCTTCTGCTACACGCAAAAAACACAACGCAAGCTGGAATGTCAGTCCTTTGCCTCCAGAACCTAACGCACGACTGAAATGTACGTACTTTAAATAAAAAGATTAAAACTTGAAGAAGAAAAACAAACTATGGATCTGTCTCAACGTATCAAAAACTCGTGTACATCACAGAACCAACCTCAAGCAATGCGAGGTTGGTTGATGAAACAAAACTACTAAACCACTCTTAATAATCCCCTTTCTTTCTCTTATGATTGTTTTTACAGCAAACAATGAAACTAGTTCTGCTATGACCAGAGAGGAAAACAGAAGCAGAAAGGACGCAAACTACTAATAAAGGAAATGTAATGAAGAGCTTGGAGAAAATGAGAGATGACAACGCCTTTTTATAGTACCATCGCAAATATTTCTTAATTTTTCTCTATTAATGTCTTATTCATGTAACTTGAAGGCCGTCTCTTAAAGATGGGTACACTAAAAATGAGGAAAAAACGGCGGCCGGTAGCCGGTGGCTGACGTTAAATTCCGGCGGAAGATGTGGGTCCCACTGTCTCGACTTTGTATGTCCTGCACTGCAACTAATTCAATTTATTATCGCAATTATTGAAAAACTTTGTAAGGATCTCTCCACAGTCTAATTGGTAAAGTGATCCATTCAGTACTTGGTTCGATTCGTTTAATTTATTAGTAGCATACAATTTCAGTTTGTTATGCTTTCTGGATAATAAATAGCAACAGTTAAAGCAATTCCATCAGCCAATACTAAATTTATATGCAAGCATCGTACCCATATCCTATACAGTAGAAAGTTTAATTTTATATATAGAGTTAATTTAATGAATTTCACTTAAATCCATTTCTCCTTGTCCTTTATATTAAACATTTGACAGCATCAACTATCAATCGAGTATAATTTATATTTCTTTCAGGAAATTGTCATGTCAAAAGGCTCAAGACAGGGAGGGTGTGCAGAAAGCGTATGTTTGCAATAAAGAAACTTTTTTTTAAAAAAAAAGACTAGGGTCCTCTTTTAATTCTCTAATCACGATCTTGTTATGTTGTTTTTATAATATTATCAAGTTAAGGAATGTGTAGGTGATGCAAAATTCTACGGGAAGTAATATGTTATAAAGATAGAGTTTAATTGTGAATGCTCAATTATTTCCAGCCTTCACTTCATTTAAATAATTCATATCAGATCTTAAACTGAACTGCTTAAAGCGATATACTACTTATGAAATTATTGGAAAGAGTTTAACGAAAAATCAATGATCTTATCTCAATTATACGAATCCTAATTTTGAGAGCACATGTTCATATATAAGATGTATTTCTTGTACTCAAAATTCAAATTAGGGGAAAAAAAGTCTATTTAGATTATCAAACTTTAATTTTAATTGCATACTTAATCCTATTTTTTTTTAAATGAACCTCTAACACTAATTCAATTTTATTTTAACCCCAAAAATTCAATTTACTATAATTTACAATCTATATGCTCTTAATTTGAATGGGATTGGGATTGCATGTTGCTTTGAATAAGAAATTTATCTATTTATCATTAATAATATTTGAAAGAAAAGTTTAAACAAGTCTTATAACTAATAAAATTAATTCTTAAAACTAATATTTTCAATTTGTTGATGTTACTTTATGAATTAATGTAATTCATTGCATATCAACTAACATTATATTTTATGTGAGTATGTAAAATTTTGGTTATCAAATACTTAATAAATATGATGATAATGATATATTATTTTAACAACAAAATTATTGTCTTTAATATTTTGTCATGCATGATATATTTTGTTTTCTATATATAGATCAAACATAAGTATAATTTAATATTTTACTTGTCAAAAAAATTTAGCGGCTCTACAATAACCAAGAATGCTTACATCCAATGGATGCATGGGAATAGCTTCAACATGAAGAATAAACTTAATAACTCTTGATAATCAACCGATAGTCGAAACTATAGAATGTTATCTCTAAGGAAATTAAATTTTACGTTGAAAATGGGGGAAGAACTAATTTTAATTTGATAATTAGAATAACTTAAGCCCTTTTTATCTACCCTAAATTCAACATACTCCAACTTTCTATTTCTTCCTAGGCTAAAGTTAAGGAGATTATTAGGGATGGAATTTGACTCTATTTTCATAAAGATTCCCTTAAGCTAAAAACTCCTCCAAGTTACTCCTTTATAGTTCTTTCCTTTATCTTAGTTCTTTATTTGCCTCTCTCGCCTAGTTTGAAAAACGCTATAGATCTTTTGCTTCATTTACTTGCTTAATATTTGATTGTATATAAGTTAAACTCGTGTTTTTAGTAGAGAAGAATTTATTTATTATTTATTTTCAAAAAATTAAAATGTAATTTAACCAAAAATTGCATATGAGAATAAAAAGTACAAAATATTTTTTGGGATACATGAATTAACTTTAATTTAATCATAATATTGAAATTTTATCTATAAAAACAAGACTAAAAAAGGCTTGTACTTTGAGCCAATAATCTATGGCTTAAACTACATTAAAGAATAAAAAGAACCTAATAAAAAAAAGTTAACAAAGAGAATTAGAAAATGAATAACATTCACATAAAAGGGAAAGAGTAGTCATACTTGAAGACATCAAAGAAGACTAGTCAACTGTTGCCTTTTTTTGGATATTAATAATTATATTAATTACCAAAAAATGATGAGTATAAAGTTTTTTTAGGAGAGTACACAAGAACCAAGTACTCTCCTTAGTTATAACTCTAAAAATGTTATAATATTTTGGTGGTTATATAGCATCAGTGGTCAATAACACTCACCTTTTAGGGAGGATAGTGTTATATGTCTGCTTCATATGCTAAACACACCAGATACAGTAAAACAAAAATTACATCCATTCAAATAAATTTGTGCATGAATGCAACACTTCCAATGGCCTAGGGATATCAATTATAAAGTTGAATCATCCCTATAAAGTTATAGTTAGTAAGTAGTTTGCATGTAACCTACTGAACAATTCTCTTTATCAGCATTCTTTGTGGTAATTTGCTTATGAAAAACTTGAACTTTTCTGTCTAGCCAAATGTTATATAATGTAGAGGCCAATATCATCTATAAACAGTATGTTTGGGGTTCTTTTTCTCTCTATTTTGTATAGCCGTCCTCCACTCGTAACTCCAATTGCATGCAAGCTTGTGAACTTGTAGCAATGTTAGTAATTGTTCCAAAACAAATTTAGTAAAATTACATTCAAAGAATAAAAGAGAAATTGTCTCTTCTTTTTTACCACACATCACATATATTGTGGAGCATCTTATCCCCTTTTTAATAAATCTATTTGTAGTATTAAGCCTCTTGTGTAACGCTACCCATAAAATAAATTTGTGACTAGGCATCCCTTGGCTATTACACAAAATTTTTGACCATTCAAATTTAGAGAAGTCTCCTCTAAGCTTCATATATATCATTTTGATGGAAAAATTATAACTAGAAACAAGATTCACCAACCTTGCATTCATAGTTTACCTTTTGCTATTGATGATCTTTCTAATCATCTAAGATGCCTATGTAAGGATAGCCATAGTCCAACAATCACTTTTTAAGAAAAAACATAATAAGTATATACCCATCTAACCCAGGGCTTATCTTTCTTTGTAGCCAAAGCACATAATAGCTTCATAATGGTAGTATAATTTCAAATATAGATGTCAATAATATTCAATCCTTTAACTACCTTAGGCAAACACATCTTCTCCTAAGCGATCAAGGCCTTTTTTGAAATATTAGCTTTACCTACCTAGATAAAGCTCTTGCAACAACCAAATTATATCCTTTTGAGGGGAAAAAATAATTGAGCCCAGTATGTTTATAAGTTGAAAATGATTGACTTAACTAATTGTATTCTTCCAGTATAGGTTAAAAACTAAGAAGTCCATGATTTTATCATCGCTACAATCTTATGGGTAAGAGGCTAACATTGTTAGACCATAACTTTTTTGGTGGACTAGGGTATGCCAAAGTACTTAAATGGCAAGCTTCCATACATCTATCCAAACATATCCAAAATTTCAGCTTTTGTATCTTTATCAACTCCACCAAAGTACACTAAGCTCTTAGAGATATTAGCATAATGACCAAAAATCTAAAAGAACTTTATAAATTAAGCATTTAACAACTTAACTAATTCAATGTCACCTTTATAACATAAGAGTAAATCATTTACAAAGCACATATGAGTTATGACCAATCTTGCAAACTTTGGGTGAAAATTGAAATTCAGATTGTCATTTAAAGAGGCCACACATATGTATAGGTACTCTATTGGAAGAAAAAATGATGGTATAGAGTCGCCTTGTCTTATGCCTTTACAAGCAGCAAAAATAACTCTGAGCTCCCCATTAATTAGAATAATAAGAAAATGTAGTAATGTACTTTATGACCTAATTGACAAAGTGATTAGGAAATTGAGATACTCTATAACTTGCTTGATGAAAAGCCACTCTATTGAATTGCAAGCTTTTTGTAAATATATTTTAATAATGCAAATAGGAGATAAGTGTTTTCCAGCATACCCCTTGACTATTTCATGGCTTAATAGCATATTATCCACAATAAATCTCCTAAGATAAAGGTTGATTGAGATTCATCAATGAAGTAATTAATAACTTTTTGCAATTTATGAGTGATGATCTTAAAGATGACCTTATAAAGTATAGTGTAATATAAAATATGCCTAAGGTATCTAGTAGAAGAGAGTTAAGGTACATTAGGTATAAGAGTGATTATTGTACAATTAACTTGTTTTAGTAAACATCCATATTCAAAGAAGTCTATAACAACATAACATAGATCTTCTTTAATAACATGTCGTGCTTTTTATAAATTATAGCATTAAATTCATAAATACCTAGAGCTTCAGAGTCTTCAATGGATCTTCAAAGCATTAAAGATCTTCCTGAGTTGCAAGTCAACATAAAATCATACGCTATATATGTGTGAGCTTTATCCTGTGTTCCATTATAGTTGCATCCACCTTTGGCAATTAAGAGGTAGAATAACCCAACATTTTTTTTATAAAAAGACAAAACCTCTTCTTGCACAACAACTTTTCCTTTCCGCTTTACTTTATTATCATTGAACAAAACATCTATTTTATTCCTTAATTGTCTTTCTTTTGTGACAACAAAGAAATAAGCATATTTTTAATCCCCTAATTATAACCATTTAATCCTACTTTTATTTCTGAAGATGCTTACTTCAATATAACTCTATTTATGCAACTCTTCTATTAAATTCTTCTATGTTGTTGGAGAAACTAGTTATGTATATCACTTTATAGGCTGTTTATACCTCATCAATCTTCTTTCTAGTTAGGTTGGCCTTGTGTGTAACATAATCAACTTCCCTTTTATTAAGTTGTTTCAAGCTCAATTTGATCTTTTTTTAGCTTCATCTAAATTTGATACCATTTATTCCTTGCAAAATTATCCTTTCAAGTCGTCTCTAATATACATGAATTATGCATGGTTAGTCATAAAATTGAGAATCCTAAATGGAGATTTTGTGGGATACAAAATGTTATTGTAAAGAAATAGGAGAGTGATCAGAACAATTTGGAACTATGATTGTTGCTTAAAGGTCACCATAAGAAGACATCCACTCTCCATTTGCCATTGTTCTATCTATTTTGCTAAAAATCCTACTCTTTGCTTGTTGTTTATTTGAGTATAGTAAGAACCCATAACATTTAACTCCATTAGGAAAGCAAATTGAATACAAAGTTCCAATGGTTTAATATTAGACCCTATAAAAAGGGCATCATTAATACGATGTCTAACATGTAACTCATTGTTAAAGTCACCTCTAAAAAGCTAAGGGCTTTAAACAATCTAAATATTTCCACAATGCCTACCTCTCCTCTAAATCATTACTCCTATAAATGACAATAAAATTGCAAAAGAAATCACAAAACTTATACTCTAAATAGAAAGAATGAAATATTCATGCACCTTTAACACATTGATATCCACCACATTAGATAGAAAAAGTCTTATCTCTTTCTTCTTGGAGGTTTTGTGAAGCTTTATATTATTCCAAATTACGATATGCATTATAAAGAAAAGGGAAATAAGAATCTCCTATCAACCTAGATTAAGATGCCCTTTTATGAAGTTCAATTACTTGAACCTTATTTCTAAAATAGGTAATGCATTATATAAAAGGTTTCTGCTCTAAGTGGTTAAATGCATTTCTCACCTTTAGGGTGTCAATGATTATTGTTGCTTGCCTAGGAGGCCTAAAAGAACATTTCCTTTGTACTTTAGTCCATCCTTCTTCATTAGTCATGAGCGGCTTGTTTTTTGAACAATCTTTCTCTTTATAAGTCTCATTTTGCTTCCATTAGGCTATTACACTAGCTTATTTTTAATGGTCTAAAATTGAATTACACTTTTCTTCTCCTTGAGCTTTTACCTCTAAGTGGAGTCAAATTTTTTTAATGATGAACAATCAGGAAGCAATCATACCTAACTTTTTAAGGCACTTTTGGTAATAGAGTCCCATATAGTGTAATGAGGAAGCAAAAAGTGATATTGGAATGGAAACCAGCAAAGTAATACATTATTTTATTACAATGACGAATACTCTAGCAAAAATCAAGAACACGTACAAATAAGTTAGGTGTATACTTGATTAACGTAGTATCAATGTTTTTATGTCCTACTTGGGTGTTGATGAAAATGAACCAAAGGATTATGGAGTAAGAGATTAAAGTCTATGGTAATTTAAAATTGTATCGGAATGGAATTGGAATTGGAATTAATAACAAATTATTGATAAAATAAATCCAACTATTTCGGATTGACCAATGGAATCAATAATTTGAGTTTGGAGCCAAACTCGATGTAGCCTATGTCTAGCATTCTACGTTAATTCAGCTGGATCCGTACCACTTATAGCATAAATAAATAGCTAAAGAGAAACATATGATATAATTGTGGAAACTATGTCTCCAATATAATGACTTGTATTCTGCTATAATCCGTTCTTTGCAATGAAATGATTTTTAGTGATATAGTTCAATCCATAGTTAATGAATGGTGAGAATATAATTATTAAATTAAGCGATAATAATTTTTTTTGCGTTATTTTTCTATACAACTTTTCCTTTAGCTGTTGGTTTCCAATTAAGGTATGACTGATTTTATTTTTGATTGTTATTGCAGCGCTATCATCTTCATCTCCGGTGACATCCTTCTGTAATATCTCTCTGTATATCGATTGAGGTGAGTGTTTATGCTTTTGTGTGTGGTCTCTGGCTCTTGATGAATGTGCTTGTATGTGAACTTCCCATAGCATGTTGCTGAATCGTTTATTGATGTTTTGCAATGTGTGAAACTTGACAACACACATGTTGTGCGGAGACTGAATTTGCGATGTGATTACTGTTTGGGATGGAATGTGTGTTTCTTTTGCAGGGGGACCCTTATTTTTTAAGGGGGTGTCCGAATTATAGGAAAAATGCTGCCGAAATTTCAATAGGATCCTCGTCGTA
>JANIJH010000005.1:68662096-68672125 GCA_024520975.1 Erythroxylum areolatum
TTATCCTCATCAGGAATTTTCACATCAAGGTTTGCTAAATTAGCAAGTATTTTATTATAATCATTTAGGTGTTCGTGCATAGAAATACCTGGACGATACTGAAATCGAAAAAGTCGCTTCTTCAAGAAGAGCCGATTTTCTGCGCTCTTGGTCATATACTTTTTCTCCAATTTCGTCCATAACTCCCTAGCAGACGTTTCTTTCACATAAGGATATTTCAACTTCTTATCAAGGAATGACTAAATAGAGGCACAAGCATAGAGATTAATTCGCGTCCACTACTTATCATCCATATCTTCAGGTTTATCTTCCAGAATCATATCCAACTCTTGTTGATAAAATACATCCATAACTTCACACTGCCACATACCAAAATTATTAGAGCCATTAAATTTATCAACTTCTAACCTTGTAGTAGCGATTGGATGTCTATTGGATGTAGTTGTCGACGATGACAATATCGACTCCCTCTTAACGGGCTCGTCTTTATCTCCAGCCATCTACTTATCACTGTTCACAAATACGTATCGATACTATTCATAGCACTGTAGCACTGACACTAGCACTGTTCACAGGGACTGTAGCACCAACACTGTTTACGGGAAGTGTAGCACTGACACAGTTCACCGACACTATTCACTGGCATTGTTCACCGATACTGTAGCTCCAACATATTTTCACTCCTACAACACCCTAGTTGAAAAAACTGGAGCTTTGACATCACTTGTTGTACGGAAACGTTAATAAATTTTAGAGTGAAAAATAAAACAATAATAAGAACACTAAGATTTTTATTCTGGTTTAGTAATGTCTGTCCAGTTTGGAGACGACTGAGTATTGCACTATAATCAATGAGAGCATACAATAGTGTTTATCACTCAATTTTTCAAAAGACTCAAATTAACCAAACTCACCCACTCCTACTAGAGAAAGAAAACAAAAAAAAATATGTATATATTTTTCTTCTCTCCCTCTCACTATTCTTCTCTCTCTTCTCCTTCAGAAATTTTCTACTCTCTCACTCTAAACAACTCCTCTCTTCTCACACTAGAAATCTTGTGCTCTATCTCTTTCATTGTTGTTGCTTCTCTTTTATAGAGAATTCCATGGGTGAATGTCAAAGCTAACTGCACCAAACTCCATAGAAAAATCAAGCCTCCATTTATGACTCAACAATCACTGAAAGCAAGCTACAATTTCTCACTTTGAGAAGTTGGGATTTCTGACATTAAGAAGTTGAGATTTCTGACTTTGAGACAATACTCAACATTACGGAATCGCTTAACCTGAGAAAAGTTAATTATTATACTCAAATTAATTGCAAATATTTTAGTTAAAACTCTTACATACAACGTGTATATTTTCAATTAGTATTTATTATGTTTTAGCTTTCAATATGCTAAATTAGCATGTTATTTATTGGAGTAAAGTAAAATCATTTATATTTTTAATTTTGTTTTTTGGTTATTTCTCTTTCTGAGTTAAATATAAAAAAGAGACACAAAAAATTCTAAAATAAAAATTTCAAAATAATTTAATATTTATTTATTTAGACTAAGTTAAAAGTCTGTTTTTCACTTCATTCCCTTCATTATACAAGCCTGGAATGAATCTTTTCTGGGTCTACTTTACTGCAAATTTTCGGTAAACTGGTTAACTAAGTTGGTTTTCTAGCTAAACATCACACTTCCCTTGCTACATGATTAAGACATAGTTATTGAATCATGTTTGTTTTGTTTAATACGGCCTAATCAATTACTTGTCTTTGAACTAGATTCTGACCAGTGGTCCGACAACAGTTAACACCCACAAATTTAGCTTGGAACTGACACCAAATGCATAATAGGAAGGTTTAATTAATTATTCAGATACCTTAAATTTCCCCCGACAATACAGTATAGTGTATGGAATCGAAGCAAGCAAGCGATTGTGACTTATTAAATATAGGGACTTACACAATAAACTACAACCGATCTTATGTAAGGTGAAAAATGTAGACTTATATTATAATTTTATTATTTTTAAAATAAGTAAAACTATACACGATATGAATTTATAATTAAAGGAAAAATGAAAGCAGAAAGAGTTACGATTTCCCCTAGCAAAGTCCAATTGTGTTGCTGTCATCCACCATATGCAAAGACCAGTTGGTCGAATTTCTTGGTCTTCACTAATAAGGTTTCATGATTGTTCACTGTGCAGATGAGGTGGAGGGTCATAACAAATTGGGACACGTGTTAGGTTCATCCACCATTGATAGCAGACTGCTCCTTCTGCTTCAAGAAGTGCCAAGTCCTAGCAAATCGATTCTGACAGGATGTATCTTTCTACTCCATGAAATAATTCACCGACGCTCCCGATGGTGGTCGAGAAGTTGAACGTTAGCTAAATTAGGAATTTCCTCAATATAAAACAAATTTCACCTAACCTGTTACATGGGAACTAAGCAAAGAGATTGGACTGATTCTGAATCAACTATATGGAGCCAATCATGGGTTTTGCAAGGACTAAGACCGGAAGTCAAGTGATGCAAGAAACTTAAAACTATCAGAACAATGAAAATGACGTATTTTTCCTGTTGAAGTTGGATTCGGCTCGCTGACATAGTATATCCGGATCAAACTACTGCCCTTGTCTGATCATCTTTATTCTTTCGAGTCATCAAATCTTGTTTTCGGACTCGCTGACATAGTATATCCGGATCAAACTACCGCCCTTGTCCGAGCATCTTTATCAAATCTTGTTTTCTCTCAATTCCCTCAATCTCAGCCTCTCCATCCCAAGAGAAAACATTACTCTTCCCTTTGTAAAGGTCATGAATAAGCGCTCATAATTACAAAGTAAGTAGCCTAACATAGAAGTGGACAACCCCCGTTCAAGAATCATAAGTTTTAGTTCAAGCAAGTATTCACTTTTACGTTACTAACTTCTGCTTGAAGCATACCCATTCTAGAATGCTAAGGTACTAGAAAGATTTGGACGAGTAGAAGTGATTAAGCTACAAATTCAAGTTTGATTGTTTCTATTTATATTTTTGATTTTTTTTCAAATATAATAAAAAAGCTTGTTTATTAGAGTTTTTAAATTAAGTTTTTAGTATTAGTTTCTTTTAGTTTTCAAAATTTATAAGACTATAAAAAACAATTTTTATTTTCTGTTTCTGTTATTTCATAATCTATTTTACTATCAAATAGATATCTTATTTATTATTTAATGTAATAATTATTAACAAGAATTATAAATAATTTAATTTAATATTATATATTTAGTAAATTAAAATTCATTATTAATAAAAGTATGAATAATTCTATTTTAAATATAAATAAATTTTGATTACAAATTATTTATTTAACAAAATAAAATGAATTTTAATGGTAATTTATGATAAAGATTATATAAGAGATTAAAATAAATTTAATTAATTAAAAATAATTTATAAGTTTTATGTAATATATAATTATCATCAATAATAAAAATATAACTATGTTGACATTAATAATTAAATATGTTTTTTATTTGAAAGAAAAATAAAAGCTAAAAAGTACAATAAAAAAATAAAAGTGGAACCAAACGTAGGCTTTGTCATGTGGCATGTGCATCCACCTTGAACACAATCATGATGACTTGTGTTGGTTCTTAAAGGTACTTTAAAAGAGTGAATTAAGTATTAGTAAATTTGAAAAATTTTCCATAACTTAAAAAATAAGTTTGATTTAAAATTTAATGAATTTAGGAAATGACAATATAAAAAATTTCGAACAAACGAATAAGAATAATATAAAGGGTCTTGCGAAGAAAAATTATAAATTAATTTTATAATAATTCTGCAAACAAATCTTGTCTACATCTATTTCTCAATTTTCTCTTAGTATCCTATTAAACTTGGATTTTCAGTTGTTGTACATCTTTATAACATCTGGGGAGTTATAATGACACATTTGTAAGAGTTCTTAAGCATTTGAAAGTATTTGTACATATACTAGTTGAAAATATCATTAGACATATATCAATTGATGTGGTTGTAAGCTTATGGTACATATTTTTACTAAGTTTGAAGGGATAGTAGTTGACTATTTCCAAACATTGATTATAAAGATGGAAAATTTGATCTAGTTTAGCCTAACTCTGCTCGACCCAAAGTTAATAAGCTTAAATTCAATTTATCGGACATTGGTTGGAATCATATTTTTTTTAATTTTTGAACTTCAGACTAGGGTTAGACTTGAGCTTCATGACTTGACCCAACTATAGCCTAACACATATATTAAACTTTGACTAGTGGCCCGAGTTTCTTCTCTTCTCTCATTTTTTAAACTCTACTGCCTCCACTTCTTCTTCTTCTTCTCATCTATCTAGTCCTTTTTATTTCTTCTCTTACGAATTTTTATTATAACCTCAAACAACGACAAACTTATTATTGTTAATAGAGAAGAATACAATAGCATATCTTAACTAGTGTGTGGCCTCTAATAATAGCGAAGCCTATCCTTCAAAACCTTAACTATCTTCCTACTTCACTGTTTACTCCTAAAAAACTTGACCCATATGTCCATGTCCACTAGAGCATGGCTTAGCCAATCATTTCATTTTAAATATTAGACGTTACTTTCATTTTATTCATCTTATTCAATAAGATGTCCAGGTCCCCACTAACACCTTTATATTCATGAGTTCCTTTCTTTATAGGTTATTGAAAGATTATTTAGAAATATGGAGTAACATTGGGAGTTTTTGTGTTTTAATGCATTCTTTTGTTCTAGATCGAGGTTAGGTTTCTAAATTGGGGTAAATGATGAAACATTTATTGAAATTTGGTTGGGTTGAGTCAAGTCAGGTCTGTTTTGCTATTGGGTGATTCAAACTTTTGGTTTAAGCTTGAGTCATAAGAGCTAGACTTGATTAGCTTCAGGTTATATTTTCTTATAAAGGGCTTTAGATTAGATTCGAGCCTCTTGTAAGGGGCTTCGGGTTAAGCTTAGGTTACCTCAGGCTTGACCTAGTACAAATTCAAATTGGATGACCAATGTGATCAAAAGCAATACATTAGTTAATCACTAATATATAATGGTTGACCAGTGTAGTTAAAAACATATTTTTGAAGATTTTTCAAGTTAGTCAAATTATCAAACTCATTCTCTTAATAAAAATTTGACTAAAACCTTCACAAAAGATTTGTTAAAGAATATTTTAAGGATAAATAAGTTTTCTTTAAAACCAAGTCTTAATTCATCTTGAAATTTGAAAAGCTTTATACATTAAGTTCGAAATAAATATGTTTATGCATGAAGAACCCCTAAATTGTTAAAGTAACTAAGTGCGAGATACAATAAAAATTACAAATGAATTTATATAGTCGTTATGCTTTGATCTTCCTTGGTTTTGATTTTATCCTTCACTTAAATGGTTATGAAGTTTATGTACTTTTCTCTTTGATCTTTATAAGGTGTCCTTTGACTTTATTTTATATTGCTTTCTTCTTAAGATATTAAAAGATAATTAGATAAATTATTAGTAGTAGCTATATTTTATTATCATCAAGTATAGATTGAAACCTTCTTTAGTTAAACAATCTGTCCCTTTTTAATGATAACAAAACATATGATATTAGAAAGCAACAAACATTAACTATTTAAACATGCACAATTTCTTTATATCGAAGCAATATAAACATTTTAATCCTTCTTAACTCATGCATCATAAAAATGAACCATTTTATTTGAAAAATCATATATCATAATTAAAATTTATAAGGAGATAAACATATTTAAAAATTCATTTTTATCAATATTAAAAATAATTATAATGTCATATATATCCAAGAAATCAACTACTCCCCTTATACAGTAATTACTCCCTTTAAACACATTTAATATCACTAACTCTCTCCCTTATTTTTGCATAAAAAAGATCAACTATTTCTAAGAGGAAGAGAAAATGAAATAATGTGAATAAGTCCTTAAAGCGATCTTAAATAAAATTAACTTTGCCCCAAGGTAAAGTAATTGAGCTTTAAAAGCATCAAAGTGAGACCATTACAGTGTTGGTGTTATTGGTCCATAACTTGGACCATACGATTGTCAACTTCGTTATTATCCTTTAAGAGTTATAATGTTTAGCCATTATCATGCTCTAATGTTCATTTCTCCTATTGCTAATGTATACATTGTTTATGCTATATATAGGAGTCATGCATCTGCTCAATAATGAGTTGGTTGAACATTGCTCATTTTCTCTATTTTTCTTCTCTCACGCATCTTTATTTGCTCCATCCAACTCAAGCATTTTCCTCTACATACAAACACCTTACAGATGTAATTTGTCTTATGCACAAACGTTGCATCTATCTGCCTTTAATTTTGGAGACAGTTCCTACTCTACCTTTTAGAGTGCATCGAAGCTGGTGGAAAAGGCGTTAACCTTGAGGTTAAATCTTGTTTTCCTGTTGCACCGTAGAGGGAGAATTTTCGAAATAGGGTAGTGATTTTTCACGACGCTTTACATTTCAAATAAGTCGTTTCATTTTAATTAGTATTGCTACTTTAACTAACAATCTAAGTCGAAAAATTATTATGTTGTTATCTTAGTGGAAATTACTGCAATTTTGCTACTGCGTATTTAATTTGGTAGAAGTTGAAATATGATGTTATTTTCTTCGTATTGTTTGATTATTCTGTGTGAGACATTTCTGCTTTTGGATTTAATATGTCGCCTGTAAACGAGATCAACGTAGGTTCCGCATTTACTGTTTCCCATATAGGTTCAACGCCTATCACCGTAGCCCAAAAAATTATGCATGTTCTAACTAGATTAGAGCCTCTAGATGGGAGAAATTTTAAACTATGGTCTAAGAAAATTCTATTTTTATTTCAAAAAAACGAAATGAATTATGTACTGTTTCAAAAGATTCTTAGTGAAAATACTAACCTTTAGACTACTAAAGGTAACAGCACCGTTAGGGGAGTGTTACTTAACCATATGATCAACCATTTGTTTGATATCTACTTCAATTACAAAACTGCAAAGAAAATTTGAGATGATTTAGAAGTGAAATGTAGGACGGATGATGCCGGTACTAAGAAATATGTTATTGCTAGGTGGTTAAAATTTACCATTGTTGATGATAAGCCTATTATGGACCAACTACATGAGTATGAAAATCTAGTTGCTGAAATCCTTGTCGAGGGTATGAACATGTGTGAGTTATTTCAAGCTAACACCTTTATTGAGAAACCACCAGTCTTATGGAATGAGTACAAAAACCAGTTGAGACATAAGAAGAAAGACATGAAGCTTCAGGAGTTGATAGGACATATAAAGATTAAGGTTGCCAACCGTGCACAAGATAAGACTAAAACACTCACCTTTGTCCCTACTGTTAAAGCTTATGTGGTAGAACATAGAAATGTTAAAAACTTCAAGAAGCATGATGGACAAAACAGGCCTTTCAACAACAAGCAAGGTCAGTTTAAGCACAAAAGGATTGATGGTGACTGTTGGTGGTGCCACAAGTCAGGCCATCCTGCTGCCAATTGTCATGCTAGAATCACTTATGAAAAGAAAGGCCAACGATAGAAACTGCGAAAATATGAGAAAGGAAACCACAGAGGGTACTAACAGGGTGACCAGAAGAGTTTTGGTAAGCCTCAAGCTAATATGGTTAAAGCTGGTAATGACAAGGAGGTCATTATTGCTATGGTGCCCGAAGTCAACCTTGTTGAAAATTTGGTTGAGTGGATAGTTGGCACAGGAGCTACACGCCACATCTGCACCAATAAAGACCTATTCAAGGAGTTAAACGATGCTGTTGATGGTGAATTCGGATACATGGACAACTTCAGCAAAGTTCTTATCTAAGGAGTTGGGAAGGTCACTCTCAAACTCATTTTTAGAAAAGTTTAGTGTTAAAAGATGTCTTATTTGTTCCTGATGTACGTAGAAACTTAATTTTTGGTGAATTGCTTAACAAAGCCAGAGTTAAACTGACCTTTGATTATGATAAGCTAGTTTTAACTAAGAATGGAAATTTTATTGGAAAAGGGTTTTGTAATGGAGGCTTATTTGTACTTGATGTTGAAATGAATGTATCTACTTCTTCTGCTTATATGTTGAGTCTTTAGACTTATAACATTCTAGACTTGGGCATATGAATATGAGGTCAACTAAGAGGATACAAAGCTTAAACTTGTTACCTAACCAAATTACTAATGAAATGGAAAAATGTCAGATTTGTGTTGAGGCTAAATGCTCTAAGAAACCTTTTAAATCAGTAACTGAGAGAGAGTCAAAATTGCTAGACTTAGTCCACACAGACTCGGAAGATTTTAATAATTATATAAGTAAAGGAGGCATGAGATAGTATATTACCTTTATGGACGATTGTTCTAGATTTACTAAGATTTACTTACTGAAAAATAAAAATGATGCAAAGGAAATGTTTATGAAATACAAAGCTGAGGTTGAGAACCAATTGGAAAGGAAAATTAAGAGATTAAGGTCTGATTGAGGTGGTGAGTCTAGTATTAATTTTCCTGCTAATTTTTGTCAAAAAGTTGATATTATTCATGAGGTCAACCCCTTATACTCTTAAACAAAAAGGAATAGAAGAGAGAAAAAAATCGAACACTTAAGGACATGATGAATGCAATGTTGATTTCCTCAGGATTACTTGATTTTTTCTAGGGGAAGCAATTCTTTTAGCTTGTTATGCTCTAAACAGAGTTCCTCATAAGAAACTAGATTAAACCCTAAATGAAATTTGGAAAGGTTATCCACCTAACTTGCATTTTTTGAAAGTATGGGGGTGTGTTGCTAAGATTGTTCTACCTAAACACAAGAGGAAGAAAATTAAGCCTAAGACCGTTGATTCAATTTTTGTGAGATATGCCTCTAATAGTGCTGCCTATAGATTTATGGTTAAGGAAGAGGGGTCTAGCACTTACGGATCAGTTATGGAGTCAATAGATGCAGTGTTCTTCGAAGATATACTTCCTATGAAAGTGAGTGTGCAAGTCCTTAGAGAATTTGTCCCTAATTCGTCTACCAATGATGACATAGAGGAAGAGGAAATTGTTGAACTAAGAAGAAGTAAAAGAACTAGAGTACTCACTAGTTTTGGTTCTGACTTTATTACTTCTTTTGTGGCGATAAAACTTGAGGAGATAAATGATGTTTTTGTAGTGACTTATATTATTGAGGAAGATCCCAAAATTTATGAGGAAGTCACGAGATCTATCGATGCTACGCTTTTGAAGGAAGCCATAGGTAATGAAGTAGAGCCAATCATTTCCAATAAAACTTGGGTTTAGTTGATCTACCTTGAGTGTGTAAGCCTTTAGAGTGTAAGTGGATTTTCAAAAAGAAATTAAGACCTGAAGGAACTATTGAGAGGTTCAATGCAAGACTTGTAATTTGTTAGGCCCCAAGTTACGGTACATATTTCGAGGCTACTACGAGATGGTCATGAGAGGGGGAAGATGAGAACTCGAAATTTTAAGGAGACTAGCAGTGTCAACTCTGTTGAACTTTGCCACGATAAACTAAATGTTTTGGCATGGAAAAACCTTGTGTGCACTGCCTAGGACCCTTCGGGAGAAATACGTCATGGCGAAGTTTCAGATGGACACCAGCTCCCTTCAGGAAACATACGCCACGGTGAAAGTTTGTCCTTTGTCACGACGAAGCTCTCTGACTAAGGAAGAGTAGCTCTCAGGAAAAGTTTGCCATGGCAAACTTCCGGCTTCGCTGCGACGAAACCTAACGAAACCAACACCCAGTCCTAATATTTAACACACTAGTTATACACATACATTGTAACATCCCATCACCGATAGGAAAGGTAAAATGGTAAGGTTGGATCGGATTGCGAATGTGTTCTCTACATGCTTAAATTGGCCTCCATATGGATATGATTGTGCATTTGGAAAATGCACATAATTGTACATGCACTCGTGATAATTCCCGGCATATGTGTCTATAAGTGAAATTTTAGTGAAAAATGTGAGATTGAGTATGGAAAATGAAATTGGAGTG
>JANIJH010000005.1:68679144-68690093 GCA_024520975.1 Erythroxylum areolatum
AAAATTAACTATCTTACAAGTTAATTATCTTATTATTAACTTGTAACTGAAATAAAATTAATTATCTTATTATTATTGTTATTATTATTAATTTTGCACCTATTATTATTATTATTATTATTATTATTTATTTTATTATACAAAATTAATTATTTTATTATTATTGTTGTTATTATTATTATTATTATTATTATTATTAATTATTTATTATTATTATTATTATTGGAAGGGACGTGTTAGGTTTTGTATATAATTTAGGTAGTTATTTTTGACATTTTCAATTCTTGTACTTAGTTTTGGAAGAAACAAAAATTTCTGTACTTGTCCTCTGAAAACGAAACAAAAATGACTAAGAACATCAAGCAAACAGTACGAAAGACAGAACTTTTGTGTCCCTGCTTACTGTTCTCACCCATGAAGACAATAACCAAACACAGGGTAAGGGTTGAACCCCTATATGCCATGGACCTTGTTCGGTGATGTCCAGCAAAGCACTATCCTGCCTAAATTTGAATAGGAAGGTCCCATCTTCTCTAATCATCACACTTTCCAGGCCCTTGTTAGTCCATCTAGCTGTAACCTATGCCTCCACCACTGGGAATGATGGTCTCTTGCTTCAAAAACAGCCAATCAGGGTAGAAGACCGAACATGAGCAGGTACGTCGAGCAGCTCCTTTGGGGGCAAATGACTCCAGCCCTAGATACATCTTGGAAATGCTTCATGACTCCTTTATTATGACGATTTATCAATTTCTTCTTCCAAGCTCTAACGGGTGCCAAGGCCTTCTCAGTCACCACAGTGTTGGGATTTGCATATAGAGTTTGTCCACTTTTGAGGATTTTTGAAGTACAATATCTCTAGACAGTGACAGGAAGTCTTCTTTAGGGCCAGAAGACTCTCTTACTTCCATCCTAGCACATCAAGGCCCTAGTAAGGCCTGGTCAGAGGAAAAAATGCCCAGGAGAAGGAGACTAGTAGAAGGCCCCCAAAAATAGGGCAGGGAAAGGAAAGTAACCAAAAAAGTAAGGATTGGAAGGTAAAAGTGTACTAAAGCTAGTGAGAATGGGGAGAAAAAGTATTCAGTGAGAAGTCCTAACTTTCTAGATTTTGGTTAATTTGATTATTGCTAATTTTGTTACAATAAGTAGACTAATATTCTTAAATTGAACAAGATGTAATAGGATATATTCATCCATATTGACTTATCCTTATATGGAAGTTTTATTTTATCAAACTCAATTATGTTACATATGATCAGGTAAAGCAATAATTATTTTTGCTTTTATTTGTGAAAAATTTTGAGTGAACTTTTGTTAACTTGATTAGATAAATCCAGAGATCCTGTTTTATTGACGAAACGATGGCACTAAATCTTGCGATAATATTTGAGCAACGGGCCAATGTATGATATGGAAGGTCCTGATGTGGTCTTCTTCGTCAGTTTAAAAACGCACAGAAGAAAAAGACAAGCTGAGAAGATCGTTCGGTGTACGAATTATTGTTTTGGAAGAGAATATTATGGGAATAAACAAAGGATACGTTAGTATTTTATGATGCAATCAAATCGCTTCTTGATTTACAACGTCAAAATGAGTATTGTTCATGAGCTTTTATCCTTAAAGTTGCGGTAGAGAATCAAATGATATTTACACAGTACATAAATAACTTCCTCCACGAGAATGACTCAACGACTGTATATTAAATCATACTATTATAATGTATATACTTTAGGGATATAGGATTAGCGTTGGGGTACAGAACGTGTGTAAAACAATTTAAGTCTCTCTTTCTCCTATCTAAATTTTTTTTTGTGCTATCGTTCAAAATAATGTGTTTATCTTTAGTAATTATAGAAGCTTTGTGGTTAACTCGAATAGCCATTTTTAATTTGCAATAAAACTTGTATAGCATGGGTAAAACTTATCGTGCTAAAACTTGTACAAACTGAATATTGTAATTTGAGTCAACATATAGATCCTGAAATATATGTTTCAGGTTTTATCCCAATGAAAAAAATAAATTGTTTAATATCAATATGGAAAACAAGAGATTGCCAAAGTTAAAAGGGTAGACGTGAATTTCAAGCTTATTTGATAACTTTGGTGAATTTGTTTTCTTTGGTAAAAAGGGTAGACGTGAATTTGGTTAGTTTCTTGTCAACTACGAAATTTTTAACTGGAATACGATAATTTAATTTTAAACCCGAGTTTATCATATATTTATATAATTGTAATTATTGAATTTTGATTTGTTGGGGAAAAATTCAGGTAAAAGACATAAATTTCTCAATAGTTTAAAAAATCTTAGAAAAATTTCCAAACTTTAAAATTATAGAAAAAAACTCCTTCTAGTTTTTAGTTTAATAAAAAATAATGATGAAATATATACAATATGAACGTCAAATATGGATTAATTAAATGTTAATTTATTCATTTAGGTCAGATTTATAAGCTAAGTTAGATTATTATATTAGTAATATTTGATTAGTCGAAGTTTGATGCTTATACTACTTGTGTTTCATCATTTCTTAACCTAAGTCTAAGAGAAGTGGTTTTCTAAAAAACTGAAAATTATTTTTGATAATTTTAAAGTTCAGAAATGCTTTTACCAAAATTTCTTAAACTATAAAGGAGGTCTTTGTCTTTTTTCTTTTTTTTCTTCAGATCACTTGATAAAATTTTAAAAATAGAAGCAGAAAACTCTATAATTAATCTATTTTGTGCTTGTCCGTGTGATGAATGCTTACAAAATTTGATATCAAGAAGGGAATTATTTGCTCTAAAGTTTATGTTCGATTGATTTTTTTTCATAGCATTTACTTGAAAAAAGGAAACAATATATATATGCTGGATTTCTGATCCTCAAGCTGTGAAATCATTGAAAGAAGAAACCTAAGCTTACCCCAATCCTAGATACCGATGATCCAAGCTCGCATGGCCGATTATGTAATGATTTTAACGGAATAGGAAAGTAGCCAACTACAATGGGAATTTGTTTTCCAATATTCGGATTTATTGCTTTGGTCGCTTGTAATATATGTCCGGTTGCGTATTCCTAACAAATTATCAACTTGCTTCAGGTTTACAATTTCTGTTTGAAAGTTGCTTTTGTGTACGTTTCTGATTATCATTAAGCATTCGTAGTCGTCGATATCTTGGGTTGTCCGTTCAAAAATAATATTCACGCTTGACCCAAATGCATGAACATGAACTTCTTGTTGTTTGGAGTGAAGGGATTTGTTTCTGGCAAAATTAATAACGGGAATATATATTTTTTTCTTATAACAGTGATGTGAAATGAAATAGCAGAAAAATGAGAAGAGTTGCAAGCTAGTTTGCTTTGGCGCGTAATCATTCGGAAGATACAACCAAAGGCCCCAAGTGACTTGGTGTCGAGCATTTGCATCACACCAAATAATTCTAACACCTTGGACATCGAACAACTCGAAATGTCAGTTTGTCGTTATGACGATGGTTTTGTCCTTTTGTTGATCTCTCCAGTGAACTGTCTTGGACTCTCCCGTCTTTTTCTGTTCCTAATATATATGTCGCCACTGGCTTGTGGAGGCTCGATTTTGAGCAACTTCATTCCTCCTCTCTCCCACGTTGCTTCATTTCACATTGTAACAGTAAGTTTACGTGGGATTTTCATGTCCGGATAACCTACCTGTGTTTACGGGAGTGCTGCTTGTACTTGGTTTCCCTTGTTCCATTTGTGCATTGTTGTTTTATGTTTGAGAATGTTCGATATGCGTTTTGAGATCTCCGTAGATTTGAGAAGCTATCAACTATTGTTATCGTTTGATTAGGTGGGCAGCCTCTGTTTTCACCTGTGAATTTTCGGTGGAGTTGTGCTTTCACTTTTCACATGCATATCGCCAAAAGAAGAAAAAGGACATGGAAGAAACCAAAAAAAAAAAAAAAAGAGTTTTTGAATTGAAGTGGCTATACAAATAGTTCAAAACTCAAAATCTTTATTTATGTACTTAACTAGCTCTACTTAAGGGCAACTTGTCAATGATTTTTTTCTTTTGTTATCTTGAACATAAGTTATCTAAGATAGCAGAATTGCTTATGTAATATTCAAATCCTTGGATGGTATTATGTTTCATGTTTGGTGGTTCCTACTAAATTTGGATGAGAAAGACAATTCTATGATCTGGATGAACTTTTGCAGATTCAGTAATCTTATCCATGTTTTGATTTTTCATAATTTCATGCAGGGTTCACAAGATACATTGAGATCAGTCATTAGATCTTATTCGTGGCATATGTACTCTCATGAGAAAGGAAATGGTGACAGACTCACGGTTTGCAATTTTGTGGAAAAATTCAGGGAAGGGCATCCCAGTAACCGAAAAAGTGAAAATTGGAATTGTGGCGTTTGAAGTTGTGAGTTTGATGTCGAAGATCGTTAATATATGGCATTACATGACTGATGCTGGGATGTGCAAATTGAGGGAGGAAGTTGTAAATTCAGTTGGGATTAGAACGCTTGTTTCACGTGACAGTAATTACCTTATGGAACTTGCTCTAAACGAGATCCTGGAGAATTTGGTACTCGTTGCCAGATCTGTGGGAATGTATGGGGTCAAGTGCTCCGACCCTCTTTTTCGTGGTTTTGTAAATTTTGTAGATGACCCAATTCAGAATTATCTTCAATGGTCACGGTGGACTTATAGATTGAAGAAAATGGAAAGGAAAGTTAAGAAAATGGAGAGATTCATAGCATTTACAAAGCAATTGTCTGATGAGCTGGAAGTTCTCACAGAGCTTGAAAGAACATTTAGGAGAATGCAGGGCAATGTGAGCATAGACAAATGGAAATTGCTTGATGCTCAGCAGAGGTTAATACTTCAGCGCCACACGGTAACATGTCTTCAAGAGATGTCTCCGTGGGTTCGAACATATGATTATGTTGTCAGGCTTTTGGCAAGATCTCTATTGACAATATTAGAGAGAATCAAATATGCCTTTGAGATTAATCAACTGTCAATAGTGGAGCGGAACACCGAATGTCGACAGATGAATTTCGATTGTCTTGCTCGGTCCCATTCTTTCTCTGCTTTGATGCACCCTACAATACATCCTTCAGACCATATGTCGTATGGTTCATCTCCAGGACATCTAGGCCTAGGGAAATCAAATTTGATGTCAGAATTTGGTGCTGAGAAGACTAATGCATTCAACAGGCAGCAAAAGCTTCTGCAGCCGTTCTCCACACATGACGGGAAGCACAATCTTAAGAAGAAAAGACGAACGGGTCGTACTGGACCTTTCAAAGGATGTATGGCTAGTGAAAATGATCATACCTTCGTGCAAAAGTGCAAGTCATCAGTTGGCGGTTCCATGAGGATCCTGGGTGACTATTTTAAAAGTTTTGAAGCTGAACATGCAAGTTTGGGATCTGTTAATTTCAGCAACAAAATCTATGGTAAATTAGCCGTCTTAAGTACGAAGAAACGGATGTTTGTTGCCCCATTTTCTACTCTAGGTGATGCTGCATTGGCTTTCCACTATGCAAACTTGATCTTAATAATCCAGAGACTAGCTTCATCGCCGGACACGATTGACTCAGATACTCGTAGTGATCTATACGATATGTTACCGTCAACTTTGAGGGCTTCTTTGAGGTCCAGGCTCAAGATATATGCTAAATCTCTTGCTCCTTCAGTCCACAATGGTTCCCTAATAACAGAATGGAGTGTAGCTCTTGCAAGGATACTAGATTGGTTGTTGCCACTGGCGCTTAACACAATACGATGGCAAGCTGAACGTAATTTCGAGAGAAAACAGGAGGAGCTTGGAACAAATGTGCTTCTGGTGCAGACCCTCCATTTTGCCAACCAAGCAAAGACTGAAGCCGTAATAACAGAGCTTCTAGTGGGCCTCAACTACATATGCAGAATCAATGCGGTAGCTAATGAAAGAACTCTTCTAGAGTTGTCTAGGTGCAGGCATATTCATGGCTATATGGACAAAAGGGATGATCACTTGTATAATTTTCAGTAGATCAAACCAAATTCTTGCATCCCTCCTCATGCTAGACTTGAGGATTAGCATTTAAGGTTCGGTCTTTTAGGAACTTTTGATACAAGTCATATCTTCTGTGACATTTGACATAAAAAAGAAATCCAGGATTTGAGGATACTGGTGAATGACATAGAGTTTGCCATGTGTAATGTCTCCTTTGTAAGTTTTTGTTCTAAGTTATTCAAACATTAATGACATAAATCTTACATAAATTATGAATTATACGTAAATCAATTATACCCATTCAGATCTTGAATATAATATTAACTACATAGATAGAGTGAATAAATCACTTACCTTGAATGAAATTTGTCATGATGTAGAAAAAAAACTTTCAATGATCACAAACTAGTTTCCCTCTCTTAACCTTCTTTCCGTATGACAACTTAATGGATTGCCAAATACGTATATTTTGCATTTGTTTTGGCCGTACTTAATTAGGGAAGAGAGAGAACTATTTTATACATAATTCTCTGCTGACATTAAATCTTATATATCCATCAAGTACTAAATTAACGTTAAGATTTAACATACTATTAAGTTAAGAAAACCCTAAACTAAGTTTAATATGGGGCTACAAATAATATGGGTCATAACATTAGGCCATATATTTCTTACATTCTCCTACTTGACCGGATGTTTCATCATTACATTTAATAGAATAATATAAGGCAAGCAAAAATTAAATCTTATAAACCGTTAATATCATAAATACCTTAATACAACAAATCACATAATGTGGGTTATGGTGATCATATACAGTATAGTTGTATACTCCCTTCCATATACGATTACATTAAGAACTTATTATGTTTGAGTTTATAAGTTGTATATAAACAACATAGAATCCACATACTTGTTATGAAAATACATACAATTTTTTTATTCAAACAATTATATATACATAAACATAATGAATAAGAAATATAAATTCAAAATAGATTATTATTAAGCTCAAGAGTGTTAAAACATCATCATCAAACATTATTATCAATCATCAATACAACCAAGACCTATCCTAAGCACATGTTCTTTGAATGTCTTTGGTTGTAAACCTTTAGTTAGAGAATTAGCAACCATGAGATCCGTCCTAATATGTTCTATATGCACTCTTTGCTTCTAAATCTCTTCTTTAATAACAAAATATTTTAATTCCATATGTTTTGTGCCTTTTAGAGTATTTGTCATTTTTAGAGAATAAATTTGTTAAAGAATTATCACAATAAATTTTCAACGGTTTATTTATTTTATCGACAAGCATAAGCCCTGAAATAAAGTTTCGCAACCACAATGCATGAATTGTAGCCTCATAATAAGCTACAAATTTAGCTTCCGTAATGGATGAAGCAATGATAGACTATTTGGCACTCTTCCATGAGATTGCTCCTTCAGTTAATACGAACAAATAACCAAATGTTGACTTTTTACTATCAAACATCTGGCATAATTTAAATCTATATATCCAGTCACTTTTAAATGATCAGACCTTTTATAAGTGAGCATGTGATCCTTTGTTCCTTGAAAATATCCTAATACTTTCTTTACAGCTTTCTGATGATCAACACTAGGATTGCTTTGATATCTACCCAACATCCTTACTACAAAACTGATGTCAGCTATAATACAAGTTTATAGATACATCGAGTTGCCCCACAATAGAAGTATATGGAATTGTTTCTATTTCCTTACGTTCCACATCATTCTTTGGACATTACATAAGACTAAACTTATCTCCCTTTTGAATAGGGACTAGACCTCCTGAGCACTTTTTCATGTTAAATTTCTCAAAAAATTTCCCAATATAGGCTTACTGAAACAATCCTAATAAAACTTCTGATCTCTTACGGAATATTGAAATTCCAATAACATAGGATGCCTCTCTCATTTCTTTCATTTCAAAATTTTTAGAAAGAAATTCTTTAATCTTATGCAACAAACCCAAGTCACTAGCAGCAAGAAAAACGTCATCAACATATAGAACTAGAAATATAAACTTACTCTCACTAATCTTATGATAATATACAATGATCAATATTGATTTCCTCAAAACCAAAAGAAGTATGGTACAATTAAACTTAATATACCATTGTCAAGAAGTTTGTTTAAGTCCATATATTGACATCTTCAATTTACACACCATATTTTTTTGGAAAAATCTTCAGGTTGATCCATATAAACTTCTTCCTCAAGATCCCCAGTTAGAAAGATTGTTTCCACATCCATCTAATGTTAGCTCTAAATCAAATTGAGCCACTAATGCTAGCATTATTCTTAATTAATCTTTCTTTGAAACAAGTGAAAAAGTCTTCTTATAATCAATGTCAGCTTCTAAGTGTAACCTTTAGCAGACTTTATATCTTTCAACATTGCCATTCGATTATTGTTTGATCTTAAAGATCCATTTATAACTAACTCATTTAGAACCTTTTGGCAAGTTAACAAGATCCCATATATTGTTTTGAGCCATTGATTTCAACTCTTCTTTCATATCATCAATCCATCTTTTAGACTTATTACTACCTATGACTTGTGAAAACGAAAAAGGATCATTATCAATGACATAATCAAAATTTGACTCTTACAAATAAACCACTTAATCATCATAAATACCAACCTTCTAACCCTTATAGGTTTATTTAAAGCTATATCAACTAGTTCATTTGCCTAAGCCGGTAGTAAGTTAGGTTCTTCATGGGGTGCTACTTCATTATCCAAATATTGTTTTTGATTATTTTGATCTTCCAAAGTAGGAACAACATTTGTTATAGTTGTGGGTTTAAGAGCATTTATGGATGTTTCTTTAATATCTACAACTTGATTTTCATCACTCTGACTAATCTCACCATTCTTTAAATTTTAGGCATTGACTATTTTAGTAATTCTAGAACTATGGTTTGGCCAGTAAAACCTGTACGATTTAAATTTCTTTGGGTAACCAATAAAGAAACCACTAAGTATTCAAGAATCTAGTTTTTTATATGAATTATAAATTCGTGCTTCTATTAGACAACTCCAAACATATAGGTGTCTTAAACTAGGTTTCCTTTCAACCCATAACTTGAAATGAGTTTTAGGAACTGCCTTACTAGGAACCTTATTTTACAGATACATAGTAATTTTAAATGCATACATCCAGAAACTCTTGGGTAAGGAATTACTCATTATACTCCTAACCATATCCATTAACATTTTATTTCACTTTTCTGCTACATCGTTTTATTGCGGTATGTCTAGCAAAGTGTATTGTGCACATATGTTATGAATTTCAAGGAACTTAGCAAATGAACCAAGACATTGTCCAGATTCATCATACTTTCCATAATACTCACAACTTCTATTAGATTTTATAATTTTTACTTTTTTATCTAATTGCCTCTCAAATTCCTTTACAAACACCTCATGTAACACCCTATTCCCGTTTGACACACGTACATGCACCCTAAGATCACACATGCAAATGCCTAACAGAAGTAGCGTGTTAACTATCTCACCTTCACTTTACTACATGGCATCATAAATTAAAAAAAAAACACATTATCTAAAGTCCAAAAATTTCCTCATTTCATATCATAATCCTTAATTTGTAGCATTAAATTGATCATTCATATGTATACATTGTCAATGTTGGGCCCCAATCTTTGATTGAAATGTAAAATTTTTAAATGACAATTAAAGGAGAATTTTAGGGTGAATTATGCATGTACAAAGGAAAAAGAATATGCATGAAGTGGAATGATTGTGTTTGATGTTTTAATTGAGCATGCTAATTAGAGAAAATTGACATGATATGTTTGAGGATAATGCATGAAAAGAGTGTTTTTGAGTTAAAGGAAATTGATGTGAAAAGATTTATTTTTGGTTTTGGATGACTTGAGTTTTAGGTAAATGTGTATATGCTATGAAATTGAGAGTGAACAATTTGATTTAAATGGAAGTTGAAAAATAAGAAATAAATAGTGAAAGTATGATATTTTGGAGAATTGTAAGTTTGAAATTGTTTGGGATGAATAGTAGCAGAGTTAACTTTTTGGGCTGAAATCTTTGTGAATTTTTCTGGATTGATCTAGGCAGATTTTGATCAAATGATCTTCATGAAAGTTGTAGTTTCTGTTAAAAGCTTTCTATCGCCATAAAGTATGACATTTTTCGATATCAGGATTGAAAGTTATGATTATTCGAAATTAAGTGTATTTTGCTTTGCTTTTGAAAAATGTCCATTAAGTGTAGGATTGTGTACTGTGCTTTGAGGCAAATTATGAACTGATATGTTTTGAATTGGAGTAAGTGGTCTTCATAAAAGTTATAGAGAATTTGCATAGCTTTTAAATGATGTATAATATGTTATTTTTGGATGTGGGAACTGGAAGATATGAAATTTTAAAATTTGGATGTGATATAGGATGACACATTTCTGGGCAGAAGTATGGATTGAAAAATTGACCTAGTTAGAGATTGCAATTACTTTTAAGTTCTTCATGAAAGTTTTATATTATGTTTTGATCTTTCTAGTGATGTAAAGTATGAAATTTTTAGACCATGAAATAGGAAGTTATGATTTTTACAAGTTTCTGTTACTGTTTGGGAAGATTATTGGTGGACAGAAACTTTGATTGGAAATTTGACTCCCTTAGAGGCCAAATTGATTTTTCTATGCTTCATGAAAGTTGTAGTTTGCATTTTGATCTTTGCATTGATATAAAATATGGCATTTTTGGACCTTGGAGTTGAAAGATAGAAATTTTAGAAGTTGTGATACTGTTTAGGGAGACTTAAATGGGACAGAAACTGAGTGTTGGGACCCGATCCGGAGACCGGCACCCCAACCCGAAAACGGAGAATGAAGGAAACGAAAGCGAACTTGAAAGCAAGGCATCCAAACAAAGTCGAATCGAATTGGCTCGAAGACAAACCAAACA
>JANIJH010000005.1:68748154-68758963 GCA_024520975.1 Erythroxylum areolatum
TAGATCGGATTGGTTGAGGATACAACAAAGAGAAGAGGATACAATAGCATGGAGAGGATACCATAGCAAGGAGTCAATGCTGTAGCAAAGGAGTCGATAAAATTTTTGATCTTGTTCTTATGCTATTTATTTTTCTAATACCGTATCATGTATGGATTAAACATGTTGATTTGGTTATTATGCTATTGCTGTGTTTCGATTTCGGAAAAAGTTTTTAAAATCTACTATTTAGCCAAATCTAGTATGGTTTTGTTTTCGATTCAACAATTGGTATCAGAGCCATTTTATTATGCATAATTCTGTTCCTATAAGCTGCATGAGTTAGAAATTATATTTATGTATGCTATATATTTTATGTGATAGAAATATATATGGTGTATGCTTTGCTCTTTTGGTTGTCCATAAAATATAGATTTACCTTGTAAGTTTTCTTCGTTTAGTTTATATTAAGGAGGGTGACCTATCATCACCATGTTTCCTCTTTGTCTTCATTTTATGTTTTCTTTGATTTTATAATGTACAAATTTTTGTAATGTTGAAGATGAAGCAGCTATGGAGAAAAGAACAGGTAATGGTTTCGATTTATCCTTTAGTGCAAAACAAGTGCTGGATTTTTTTTTTCATATTGCCGATGTTTCGATTTTTTTTCATATTGCTAATGTTTCGATTTTATGAAAAACAAGTGCTGAATTTTTTGTTTTCATATTGACAAAGTTTTGGATTTTATGAAAAACAAGTGCTGGATTTTTTGTTTTCATATTGACAAAGTTTCAGTTTTTATGAAAAACAAGTGCTGGAATTTTTGTTTTCCAATTGACAAATTTTGGTTTTATGAAAAACAAAAGATTTGTAAAATAAATGCCATTACACACTTTTTACCGAATGGGCCAGGTCATTTGAGCGAAAAGTTCAAAGCGAAAGATCCAAGTCCAAGAAAATTTTTATGGGCCAAAAAGCCTTGTATTTTTTTATGTTTTAGGATGGACAATTAAAAGTAGTGTTATTATTCTTGAGATGAATGGATGAATGGATGCTAATAATATGCGATATTATATGAAAGTATGCCATTTAGAATAATTTCCAATACTAGGTCTTGCCATGCATTCATTATGTATAAGATATATAATGAAACAATATAGGATGATTAATAAATTGCATCTAAACAAGATGATATTTATTAAAACTTAAAGACCAAAAAGATTGAGTAGGAGAGGATGCTCATATGAGAGTCCACGGTCTCCGTGTGATGGCCCGTTTGCATATGGTGAGGTGTTACACCCCACCGGAGAACATGAATCCTAGATCTTGCATGGTTTGGGTCTCCTTAAGGATAAGTCAACTCATTGGTAGCAAATGTGACCTTCCATCGAGGTATGGTGATTGAACCCAAGTTTTCTATATTATTTGGTGACAATTTCATAGTTTTTGTTATACTTTTTGGCTCTTATTGTTGGATTTTGTGCTTAATTTAGCTTATAAGTGCTTGAATTAATGTAGTTTGAGGGTAAAATTGTTACAAATAATTAGTAATTGAACTAAATTGATTTTTAGAACAATTGATACTGCAAACTATTATTTTTCATTGTAGGACATTCAAGAATTAAAGCCAAGGAGTAAAGACTAAGAGCGCACAAGTCAACGAGAGCAACAGGCAAAGTTCGTCGTGGTGAAGATGATGTTTCGCTATGGCGAAATCAGAAGATCTTTAAAGAAAACTTTCGAGCAAAGTTTTCCGCGGTGAAATCAACAGACTATTAAGGAAATTTTTCGAAAAAAGTTCACCGCGGCAAACTTATCCTTTCATCGCAGCGACACGTTCGAATTGGTATAGACCTAGACCATTTTCAAAAAATTAACCAACTGTGCAACCCGATCCAGCAACCCATTTTTGAAAAAAATCCTATTTTGAGTGAACTTACAAAAGAAGAAAGGAGAACCGACATATGATACATCCATATTCCATCATCTTCACACAACAAACACACCATCGTCGTCCCTCATAACCTTTCTCATTTCTTCCATTTTTCACCGTCGACTTCTACTATGGGTGTCTCCAGTTGCTTCTCGATTGTGAAATCTCTTGGAGCTATGCGTGGCTAGGCATCTCTCTCCTCTTGAAGATATAATGATGGCTAGAGTTCAATGGATTTAGCTATGATTTATGAATTCCTAGGTTTAGGATTTGTAATTTGTAATTGAATATGCTTGATTATAGTTTAATCAAGTGTTGGATATTCAACATGTGGTTTGGATTTGTTTATGTAGAACTTTGAGCTTAAATATATGAAGTCTCATATATGTCTATTTGTGATCTTGTTGATTCTCTTTTATCCAGCATAGTTGTGTTTAATATGGAGTTGATTCTAGATTCCAAAGTGACTTGATACATGGACTTATCCACTACACACATTAAGAGCATTTAACAGGGTTTTAAGAAATGAATTCCCATTGATTAAGATCTTGGACTTAAAGAGTTCTTTAAGGTTTACATTTGAAACTTAGTGATTTCCACTCCTATCAAAAATTAATTTCGAACTATAATAGCCAAAACTCATTTTGAAGAGGATACTATTACTATTTGATCATTTGCCTTAATCTTTCCGTTTTCTATTCCCAAAAAATCGAAAAATATATTTTACATATTTTTTTACAATTCAATTTAGTACAGTTAATGTTTTCAAAGATCAAAACCCCCTCCTTACCAAATTAGCTTGCATTTCATGACACATAGGTTAACTTAGGTCCATTCGTTTTAGGTTCCGATTAAGTGAGACAACCTGAGGTTGCATCCTATATTGCAATCCTTAGATTATTTTTTTATTTGACCTCCATGGGTATGAACAAAGGTTTGAATCAAAGTGGCGCCGTTGCTGGGGACCCAAGAAATTGGTTCTCTAAGTTAGCTTTTATCATTTTGCTGTTAAGTGAGGTTAGGAGCCTTTTCTTTAGATTGCATTCTAGATAATTTAGCTTCATACTTATCAATAGTATAGAATTTCATTTTCTTTACCTAGCATCAGAATTTAGAAAATATAAAACAAAAGGATACTAAACTTTTTGCACTTTTCATACTTAGCATTTTTGCACCTACATGGTTTTGAACATTTCTTTTGATTGCTTTTTGATCCATACATACATACTAGCATACATATTTTTATACATACTCTCACACACCTACACGTTTGCATCCATTATATCTCATTTTTTTATTTGACTTTGTGTGCTTGCAACTCAATTTTGTTACCTTTTATTTTCGTTTAAGTTGTCCCATTGCATGCCCCGGAAAAAGAGAGAAGCAAGGTAGTTGTCGTGAGAATATCTCAGTGGAGTCTAGTCAACTAAGTAGTGAGAGTGAATCATTAGAAGGAGTGATAATGGCTGAAAACTTAGCTTTTCTACAAAACCCTAACCTTAATGCTAACCAACCTAAGAATGGTGATAATAGAGGAAATGGGGACCAAGAGCGAGTTAGTGAGAATAATGGAAATCAAAGAAGGAGGATCATTAGGGAAACGACTACCTCTGATGTGAATTATGTTCCATTTACTACTGCTTGCCCTAATTTTGATGTGAATTTTGAAGTTAAAGGATTGCTTATTAACTCTCTTCCTAAATTTCATGGCTTGACAGAAGAAGATCCCTACATTCACTTGCAATCTTTGTCCATGATTTGTCAGAGTATGAAACTAGTAGGAGCTTCACTTGATCAAGTACTATGGAAAGTTTTTCACCTATCCTTAGAGGGTAAAGCAAGGGAGTGGTATATAAGCCTTCCAAGACATATGGTGAATCCCTAGCATAGTTAGGCCAATCTGCAAAAGGCATTCTTGAAAAAGTATTTTCTAGTCTCCAGAACTTCATCAATGAGGAAGGAGATTTAGTCAACACATCAAGATTATGATGCGCCCCTCTACGAATTTTGTAATCGCTTTCAAGATTTGTTGTCTAGATGCCCCCACCATTAGATACCTGATGAGTAGTTAGTGTAGTACTTTTATGATGGACTGAAAAGTCAAGACAAAGGTATGTTAGATGCGGCTTTAGGAGGTTCTCTGATTGACCTCACAACTTCGGAGGCATGGGATCTAATTAAGAAGATGGCTTTAAATCACCAACAGTACAGTGTTAGAGACACCAGAGGCGTACATGAGTTGGGAGTTTCAACAGCCCAATCCAAAAGAATGGAAAAGTTTGGAGTCTAAGGTTGACTCTTTGGAAAGTAAAGTGACTTCGCAATTGTCCTTCATCACTGCAGAGTTGAAAAACATAAGTGTTCATCGTCCAATACCTTCTATGGATCTTACTGCACCTAGTTGCAATACTTGTGGGCTAGTAATGCATATCTTTAATGTCTGCCCTAGTCGTTATGAAGAGGTGTCCGTTGTTTATTAGGGTCGGGCCAATCAAAAATGGGATCCCTATTCTGACACCTATAACGACGGATGGAAAGTGAATCCTAGACTCAATTGGAGAAATGAAGACGGAAGAGGTCCAAATAGATTTCAACAAGGTGGAGGGGCTGGTTGTTCCACAAACCAGTTCCATAACCAACAACAAGCTCTAACTGTACCGCCAGAGGAGAATACTAATGAACTTCTGCATAACATGATGGCATTGATGAAGGAGGAGAGGACTTCGAATAACAACCAGTTCAACGCCATAGCCTCTATGATTCAACAGGACTCTTCTAAAAATACTGCTTGGTTCAAGCTCTAGAGAAGAGAATGGAGTAATGGGAGACAAAGGCTGAGAATATCAACTCCTACTTCACTCAACTATCCAACAATATGAGTGAGAACCAATCTAGGAGTAATGGAACTATTGCCTCTAATGCTGTGATAAGCCCCAAGAGTTTGAATGCCATAACTCTTCGAAATTGGAAGCAAGTCAGGTTCAGCAATCAAGATGAGGGAGTAGATGAAGAAGAGATTGAATGTGAAGAAGAGCGTTCAATGTCTGCAAGAATCAAGAAGTTTGGAAGATTTAAGGAGAGAGCACTTTTAACTGAAAAGGAGTCTGAACCATTAAAGAGCAAGGAGGTGAATTCTGAAACCAACCAGGGATCAAGCAAGCAAGGAGCTCATGAAGCCAATGACAAAGAGGTAAATCTTAAAGACCTTCCTTTTCCTAATTCGTATTTGCTTAGCAAAAGGATAACTGATACTAAACATGAGAAAGATATCATTGATTTGTTTGGTAGAGTAGAAGTCAATATCATTTGCTTGACCTTGTCAAAAGGGTTCCTGCATATGCTAAGTACCTTAAAGACTTGTGCACCAACAAAAGGAAGTTCAGACCGAATGAAAAAGTGCAATCAACTCAAATATGTCTGCATTGTTTAAACCCCAAATCTCCTTAAAATTTCCAAGACCCTAGATCTTTCACTATCCCATGCACCATAGGTAAAGTTACCATAGGGGGAGCCTTGTTAGATCTGGGGGCAGCTATTAATGTTATGCCTAAGTCTGTCTACACATCATTGGGAGTCAAAAGTCTTAAGTTTACATCTGTAGTTCTACAATTAGCTGATAGGTCTCTTAGGCACCCTATGGGCATTATCGAGGACATTTTGGTCCAAGTTTTAATTCTTTATAATTAATTATCATTCATCTTTTTCCACGCTTTTCGTTAAAGCCGGGTTCTGTTACTAATCCCAAGGTGACCACTCAGGGCTATCGAATAAGGATCATATGAAAGGAAAGTCGAAAGCATTCAATTGTAAGAAATTTAGCGGTAGCAATTTGGCGGGTGGCAAAGTATAGTTCGCCGTGGCAAAGATATGGAAATATTTCCATGGAACTTTCGGGAGAAGTTCGGTACGGCCAACTTTTGGCTTCGCCAAGGCAAAGTCTAAAGGCCAAGTGAAGTCACCCTTCAGGACAAATGCACTGCGCCGAAAGTCTAGCTTCGTCGTGGTGAAGTCCCCAAATTTAATCCAAGTATCTCTCGAGACAAATACGCCGCGGGGAAGGCTGGCTTCACCACAACAAAGTTATCAAAATCACACATAATTATCCTTTAGGAAAGGTTCACCGTGACCAAAACTTTCAGTTCCGAAACCCAAAACCTAACATTCATACTAATTTCTACACTTCTATTTCCCTCCATAACAATCAACAACTCAACCAAAGAATAGATAAGCATCCACAAAAGAAACTTCTTCAATTCTCAATTTCATTGCTAAAACAAAATGAAGTTTATACAATGCTTTAGTTACATGTCAACACTACATCATTAGCTTAATACAAAATACAAATGGATGCTCAATGTTTGATATGCTTATAAAGCTATCCAAAAATATAGTCACTAACTTAATTACAAAAGATCTCTAACTATCTTGGAGTTTCCAATACCTTGCAAGGATCGCTAACCTTCTCGTTTTGTACTTGAGGAGTAGAAAATAATGAGTTAAGCTACGAAGCTTAGTGGCTAATATATTTATAGCCATCAGTAACGAGCCATATAATCAAGCATATATATATACATACATATATACATATATATTTATGCATCTATATCTCATCTTAGTCTAGCAAGTCAATCACCCACAATTCTAGCTCAAAAACTCATAATTAAGGAAGTTAATGCATAACATATAACGTGTACATTTAACTAACCACTCAAATGCATCATACTTTATAAGTCAAAGATGAAATGCACAAACAAATGGCTTGAGAGTTTCGTGGATCGAAATGGCGAAACCAAAGTTTACATCATGAACAAAATGAGTACATTCTTAGGATCTCATATGCCACAAGCGGGTAGCCGAGATAAGGCTTTAGGTCAACGTGCACGTGACTAACGAAATGATTTCTCTCTTGCCCAAACACAAGCAAATATTCATGCTCAATTTACTTCATCACATATTCACAATTTCATGCTTTTCAAGCTATGTCCTCTTTTGCTTATACAAAATGTCAAAACGTCATTTATGACATAACATGCTAATAATCATAACGCATTTTTCACATTCACAATAATTCCATTTCAAACAATTAAACATATACACATACAAGTAAACAATTGCCCATTCACACAATAACTATAAACACATTACCCACCTAATTTGCTTAAAAATCCAAACTCAATTGTGTCCTTCCTTTTACTCTTGGATAGGGTTTTCTTAGTTTCCTAACACAAACCAATTTTCTCATTCAATCCAAATTCCAATGTAAATTTATAAAACTTCAATAATAAAAAACAAATAACAAATTGAGCTTAGACTCAATCTACCCATAGTTAATCTAGGTTAAAGAAACACAAAATCTAGTTTAGAAATCCATGAAAAATCAATATGGTTTCTCTTCTTTCTTCCAACACAAACCCATTTCTCTACTTCTTTCTCTACCTAAGCAAGAAGAAAAAATGAACTTACCTTACACAAGTTTATTCTTTCTCTTTTCTAGCTTCCCCATGTTTTTCTCTTCTTCCTTCCCTAGCTTCCACGATTTTCTTCTCTTCTCCTCTCTTTTTTCACGTTTTCTCTTCTTTCTCTCTTCTCACGATTCTCTCTTCTTCTTCTTCTTACTACAAGACAATAATTTGTCTTGATCTTCCAAAAATACCCCTCCTTCATTTAATCAAAAGACTACTTACTCCTTAGGCTATTTAAACACCATACTATACTCTAATTTACTTCTAACATTTCTATTCTAATTTCTAATTGCTACTTATGCTCGCTAACTTAATGACTACATTCTAAAAATAAATAAAATAAATAAACAAATACTAATAAAAAAGAAATTGAGGTCCAATAATTCTCCTCCCTTTAAAGAATTTCGTCTTCGAAATTCTTACATGAGTCTACAATGAGGTGTGGATACTTCTCCTTCATTGCTTCCAAGGGCTCCTATGTTGCCTCCTCTCTTGTATTGTTCTTCCATAAGACTTTAACTAGCTTCACAGTCTTGTTTCTCAAGAACTTTTCCTTAGTGTCTAAAATCTCCACTGGTTGTTCTTCATAAGTCAAATCCTCCCTTAATTGAACCTCTAAAGGTTCGACTATGTGCGAAGGAGCTGATTAATATTTCCTCAACATTGATACATGGAAGACATTGTGAATCTTAGATAACTCTAGTGGCAAAGTTAACTTATAGGATAAAGGCCCAATCTTCTCAATGATCTCATAAGGGCCTATGTATCTTGGGCTAAGCTTGCCCTTCTTACCAAATCTCAAGACTCCTTTCCATAAAGAGGCTCTAAGAAACACTTTGTATCTTCAAATTCTATCTCCTTTCTATACGCATCCATATAGCTTTTCATCCTGTCCTGAGTTGCTTTGAGTCTCTATTTCACCAATTTAATTTTGTCAACTTTAACTTGTACTAACTCAAGTCCTAAAAATCTCATTTCACCTTCTTCATCCCAACAAATAGGAGTTCTGGACCTCCTTCCATACAAAGCTTCATAACATGCCATTTGAATTTCTGATTGGTAGGAATTATTGTAAGCAAATTCAATTAAAGGCAAATGATTATCCCATAAGCCTTTGAAATCTATAACACAAGCTCTCAACATTGCCTCCAATGTCTGTATTGTCCTCTCTGATTGACCATCAATTTGTGGATGGAAAGCTATACTAAAATGTAACTTAGTTCCCAAAGCTTCTTATAAACTTTCCCAAAATCTGGAGGTAAACCTGGGATCTCTATCCAAGACTATAGAACTTGGAATCACTTGAAGTCTGATTATTTCATCTACGTATTTCTTGGCCAAAGCATTTAAAGAATCTACTTGTTTAATTGGAAAGAAATGTGTTGACTTGGTTAGCCTATCAACAATCACCCATATTGCATTATGCTTCCTACTAGTCCTTGTCAATCCCATCAATAAATCCATCGTAATCTTCTCCGGCTTCCATTCAGGAATTGAAAAAGGTTTAAGCTTACCGATAGGTGCTTGATGTTCTGCTTTAACTTGCTAGCATACTAAGCATTTTCTAGCATACTCTGTAACATCTTTCTTCATTCCTTTCCACCAAAATTGCTCTTTCAAATCTCTGTACATTCTCATATCCCCCGGGTGCATTGTATAAGGAGCATTGTATGCCTCATCAAGAATTTCATCCTTCAATTCTAACATATCGGGAATATATAGTCGGTTACCTACCATCATCAATTCATCTTCTCTTATCTCTATTTCAGAAGATCTACCATTTTTAATCTCTTCTCTGAGCTTGCTCAAGTACTCATCTTGCTCCTATAATTCCTTAATCTTCTCATTCAACATTGGCCTTACTCCAAAATTAGCCAATACATAACCAGATTCGACAGGCCTCAATGTCACCTTAAGTCTGGCTAATTCCTTTAACAAAGAAAGATACATTGTCTCCATATGTGCCATAGTATACTTTCTACTCAGTGCATCCCCTACTACATTGGCTTTCCCCAAGTGGTAGTCTATCATCAAGTCATAATCTTTCAATAGTTCTAACCACCTTCTTTGCCTTAAATTTGACTCCTTTTGGCTCGTCAAATACTTAAGACTTTTATGGTCTGTAAAAACCTTGGTGGTGAGTCCATATAAGTAATGTCTCTATATCTTCAATGCAAAAATTATAACAGCTAACTCCAAGTCATGCGTAGTATAATTCATCTCATAGGGTTTTAATTGCCTAGAAGCATAGGCAATCACTTTATCTCCTTGCATCAACGCACGGCCTAATTCTTTCCTTGAGGCATCACTATATACTATATATCCATCACTACCAGAAAGCAAAGTCAAAATCAATGCAATAGTGAGACTATTCTTCAATTCCTTAAAACTGTTCTGGCACTCCTCTCTTCTGATTCTTCCTTTAACTCAATAGGTTTTTTTAATTGATTTTCAATATTAAGTTGTTTGTCTAATAATTCAGATAATTGCTTAGTGACACTCATAACGTATTCTGAAGATGACTTTTAATTTTTGAAGTTGTTTCTTAATATCAACTAATTTATCAACTAATTGTTATAAATTTTTGTCTGTTTCCTTATTAGATATTCCAGGTTCAGTTAATCTAATAGGTTTTTCTAATCTTGTTGAATATGATCTTAAAAGGTTAAATTCTTGTTTAAGTAATCTATTTTCGCTTAAAGATAAATGAGGTATATCATGAGAACTTGGTATATTTTGTAGTTTTATAGGATAATTGATATTTGGCAATTCTCTTAAACTAGTTCTTAGATTTATTCCTACTTTAGCTACATCATTAAATAATTGATTGATACAAATTCGATATGTATTTTTAAATTCAATACTGTAATGAGAATTGGTTAAAGCATAGCTAATTTGATAAGTAATTGAAAAAGGATATTATTCTATTGTCATTAAATTTTTGCAATAAAATTTATAAGCTACAGTAATTGTTTCATCTAAATTATGCGAATGTAAAGGAATTCCTAATTTAAGGCAAATATTAAATTTAATTTTTTCATAAACTAAATTTCCATTCATGATTTTGATTACTTGGTATTTTAAATCAGTAATTCTTTCATCAATTATCGCCATTCTTATAGGATAATCTATTCCTTCTTGAAAGGTAGATTTTAACAAAATTGAATTGTAGAAAGATTTATATATCCAATTTTATGTCTTTTTTCTTCAGAAATATTTTGCAACTGTTTATAAATTTGTTCTTGGTCTATTAAACTTATGCGAATATGTCTATTACATTGATCTATTCTAATAGGTATTTCATGTATAATTTTTCTATAATAAATGATATTTTTCCATTAATTAAGTTTTTAAATGGATGGTGTGTAATATCTTGTCCATCTTTTAAATTTAATTGTGTTTTTGCTATTTGTTTTTGTTTTTCTTGTGATAATA
>JANIJH010000005.1:68784652-68805433 GCA_024520975.1 Erythroxylum areolatum
GATGATCTCCACCAGTCGTCCGTGAGGCGCAGTCACCCTGCCCGACGAGTCCAGCCCCGTTCTGAGCTTCTCATTAGTTGGACCAAGCCACCACCGGGATGGATCAAATTAGACACTGATGGGGCCAGCAATCGTACTATTTGCACCGCGACTGCCGGTGACATTTTGCGCGACAGTGACGACAATTGGCTAGGAGGATTCACTCAGAACCTGGGTTGGTGCGCTCCACTGTTTGCAGAACTTTGGGGAGTCTACACCGATCTCTCCCTCGCCTGGCAACTGGGTGTTCGCAGCATCGAGCTGGAGGTGGATTCGATCGCATTACACACCCTGATCACCTCAACTGCGCAACACACACAGGCGGCCAATCCTATTGTCCTAGGCATACACGCCCGCAATTGGTTTGTTGCTCATCGACACGTCTATCGAGAGAGCAACAGATGCGCAGATTGGCTGGCCTCCCAGGCAGCCCACTTCACTGTTGGGGTTACTTTTTTTGACACTACACCCTCCGGGTGCCACCACTTCCTTACTGAAGATCAATCCGGGACCTGTGTCCCACGCACTGTTTTGTAATTAGCTCCGGCTTTCCCTTTAAACAAAAAAATATATAAGAAAGAGTTTACAAGAAATAGAAAAGGGGGGAAAGGCTATTTTAATAGTCATAAGCACTTCTCACTACTCTTAGAAGATGATCAATAACCAGTTAGCTACTTTCATAAAACCATTTCCTAAACAAAGTTGGAGATGAGATTTTAATGGGAAGAAGAATGGGATTGTTAGAGATATGATATATATCTACTTATTTTTGTTTTGACATTTTGTTTATTAATTAGACCGACAAGATACTAATTGCACATTGATAGTTAATCACTAATCCTTATTTGACTTGGATTCAAAAAGCTATTGGGATAATCTTCTAGTTGTGATAAAGTTCTATCTCTAATTGATGTGTATCTTGGTAAGATGTATAGATTACGGCAGTATCATTGTTGAGGTAGTGCTAGAATTTTATGGGGTGTGCGTTAATTGAATTTTGGAAATATAGCTGAGTGTGTGCGCGAGTTTTGTGTTGGTGATATACGGTTGATTGATTTTTGGTTAAAATATTTGCATCTTATGCTATATGGAGTGATTGGAAGTTCTTAGTGTTGGAAGCTTGTGTGTGAAATAATTAGTGGTGTGTGTTGCAAACTGTTAATTAATCGTGTGAGAGTGAAGCATTGATATTCATGGTTTGGTATTGAGTTGTTGGAGTAACTCATAGTTGGACAGCTTTTGAGCATTATGTGTGGTTTTTCTGGCTTGGGAGTTTGTCAGTTTTGCATTGATTTGTCTGGGAGCTATTCACGTTGAATGTTCATCTCCTTAAGTGTTTCACAGCTGGGTTGTCTTTGAGGATTGTGTGTGTCTTCTGTTGTGAACTACTTGTGGATTAAGCAGCTGTGACCTAATTTTGAACTTGGCGTGGATCAGCCTAATAGGTGGACTATTATTCAGAAATATTTCGGGAAGTTGAACCTATAGGAAAGTCCTTTTATTTGAATTGTATTGTTATTCTTTTCTTAGTTGATTGATCACTTAAGTTATTTTAATTAATTGTCTTTCATTAAGAGTCGTAAAGAAAATTCCTCTGTTGAGGTTAACACGAGTCGGTCGTGTTGTCGGGTGTGAAAATCTTTCACGTGGAGTGAGGTTGAGAGATAGTTTCAAGGATTAAGTGGTGTTAGTTTAGTAAGGCTTTGTGTAAATCTATTGTTCTTTCGTGAAAGTGATTAAGTTGGGTGAGGGGCCTGTAGATGTAGGCAACGTGTATCAAACTATGTTACCAAATTTCAATGTTGAAATGTTTAATTTCGTATTTATTTTTCTGTTTTTGTTTGGTACAAAAAAATTAATAGTTGTCGATACAGTTACTTTATTTATAATAACCGACAAATACAGTTACAAGTAACTGCGGCAGAACCTTACAAGTAATTGTAGTCAGTTTACGACTACACCTCTTCGATTTTCTTCAATTGGTATCAGAGTGGGTCACCAAGTCAGAACTTGGTAGCAAGTTGATGGAGATCTAAGTTTCGCGAATATGGTTACAAGAGAGGGTACATCGATCACCAGACCACCACTGTTGAGCGACTTTAATTATCCTATATGGAAATCACGGATGAGAGTCTTCATCCAAGCTTAAGGTACAAAAGCTTGGCATTTGATAGTATATGGGTGGAGGCACCTGATGATTACTAACAATAAAAGAGAGGCATTTCAAAAAGATCTATCTGAATGGACACAAGCCGAAGAAGAAAGTGTACTTGGAAACTCACAAGCAATGCATGCAATTTTTATTGCTATTGATGAAGGACATTTCTTATTAATATCAACCTGTGAATTGGCTAAAGAAGCATGGGATACTTTGAAGACTATTCATGAAGGGCCCAAATCTGTGATAGCATCAAAACTACATATGTTAGCTATGAGGTTTGAAGAATTGAAGATGGAAGAAAATGAGGCTATTGGGGACTTTCTTGAAAAATTACACAATATAGTGAATTAGGCACATTAACTAGGGAAGAAATATTCCAATATGAAACTAGTCAAGAAGACATTGAGATTACTACCTCCAAGATTTATTTCAAAAATTGCCGCAATCGAGAAGGCTTATGACATCAGTGACTTTGTCGTTGGAGAAGGTAATTGGAATTCTTACCAATTTTGAAATAAATTTGTTAAGAGGCAAACAAGTAAAGAGCAAAGGATTGGCACTACAAACTGAAATTGGAAAAGGCATAAATGATGTAGAAGATGATTCTGATAAGAATTAGGATATGAAATTATTGACAAGAAATGGTGCAGCATTAGTTGCTTTATACAACAAAAATCCCGTTGTATGCCTAACAATAACTAAGAAGGAACTAATTGAAGACGAAAAGGGGGTAAATCAGAAAATTTTAAGAAAACAAAGACAGATCAAGTCAAGATTCAATATTAGATTATAACAGTGATGAAAGTGGTTTAGATGATAAAAGAAAGAATATTTATGAGGCTTACAAAGTGATATATGAAAATGGGTGAAAACATGTAGAAAAAAAAAGAAAGGTTAAAGGAAGAAAATTTCTCTATGAAGAAAACTATCCAAGATTTAGAGAAGAAATTGATGGTAGCTTTAGATGAGCTCGGTGAAGCCAAACTGAAGTTAGCAAGTACTGAAAAATGGAGGCATAGAAAAGTTAGAAAAGTTGATCGAAATCGATAAGGTTAAAGGGGATCTTCAAGGAATTGATTACAAAGGATAGTGCTCCAAGGTGAATGATGAGAAAATTGATATACCTAAATCTATCCAAGAAGAAACATCGAGGAAAAATCGAAGATATATTCCCACATGTCATTTTTGCGGAGTTATCAGGCACATAAGGCCAAAATGCTACAAGTTACTATGGATGTTGTTTCAAATAAGTCAAAACTAAAGGACCCTATATCCCTCATATAAATTTCAGGATTAGCCTTTATTATCGAAATCCACTTGGAATAAAAAGGGTCAAGGATAAGCACAAAGACGTAGTGAAGGAAAAACAAGAAATTATTTAGATTTACAATTAGTTACTACTTTTGAATAAACTGTTCAGACTGAGGATAAGTCAGTACTAGACAATTGATGATCAAAATAATGCGACAAGGAATAAGTCCAAGTTTGAATTTCTTCGAGGGGCATAGGGATTATGTGCATTAAAATTTTGAAGTATAGTTTGATGTTATTTATAAAAAACAAAAAACAAAAAAGTTCAAAGAAGTTATCATTTAGGCTTTCTGAGTTTTTTATTTATGGGCTTTGTAAGGTTCAGTTGATTGATGTGTACATGAGGCTATGCTTGATGATAGGGTTCTTGAACTTAATGAGTCATATGCAGATGACTTTGATGTGAGTAATAATACTTTGGAGAGTATTTTGACTGGTGGTACATTTTCATTTTAGCACACTTATGATTCTTCTGCTGCACCTATTGCTAATTTTTATGCTTCTTTATTTACTGAGATTGATCGCATTAAAGGTATTCTTGTTTTGACATTGTTTTGTTCCAAGGAGGAGACATCATATTGTTTTTGGTGACTGTTCCATTTAGGGGAGATTTCGAGATATATGTGTTACTATTCATCTTGCCTTTTGGCATCTTTTTGTCTTAAGGGGAGAAATTTAGATGATTAGATAATTGTGATGTTCTTTCGAACTTGATGTTGGATTAATGGGGAGCATTTACCACTTGAACCGTGAATTTGTGAACTTGATACTTATATGTCCAATTATGTTATTTAGGGGAATTTCTTATTTGTGACAAATAATGCCAAAAAGGGAGAGATTGTTAGAAATATGATATATATCTACTTATTTTTGTTTTGACAATTTATTTATTAATTGGACTTATAAGATATTAATTGGACACTGATAGCTAATCACTAATCCATATTTGAGTTAGATTTAAAAAGTTATTGGGGATAATCTTCTAGTTGTGATAGAGTTCTATCTCTAATTGATGCGTATCTTGGTAAGATGTGATGTGGATTACGATAGTGTCGTTATTGGGGGTAGTGCTGGAATTTTGGTAGGTGTGTATTAATTGAATTTTGGAAATATAGCCTAGTATGTGCGGGAGTTCTGTGTTGTTGATACACGGTTGATTGATTTTTGGTTGAAATATGTGTGTCTTGTGCCGTAAGGAGTGATTGAAAGTTCTTGGTGTTAAAAGCTTGTGTGTGAAATATTTAGAGGTGTGTGTTGCAAGCTGTTAATTAATCGTGTGAGAGTGAAGCCTTGATGTTCATGGTTTGGCATTGAGTTGGAGCAACTCATAGTTGGACAACTTTTGAGCATTACATTTTGTTTTTCTGGCTTAGGAGTTTATTAGTTTTGCATTGATTTGTTTGGGAACTACTTATGCTGAACGTTCATTTCCTTAAGTATTTCATAGCTGGGTTGTCTTTGAGGATTGAGTGTGTCTTCTGTTATGAACTATTGCTGACTGAGTAGCTGTGACCTGATTCTGAAGTTGGCGTGGATTAGCCTAATAGGTAGACAATTATTCAGATATATTTTGGGAAGTTGAACTTATAGGGAAGTCCTTCTTTATCTAAAGTGTATTGTTATTCTTTTCTTATTTAATTGATCACTTGAGTTATTTTAATTAATTGTCTTTCATTAAGAGTAGTCGAGAAAATTCCTCTGTTGAGGTTAACATTAGTCGATTATATTATCATGTATGAAAATCTTTCACAAGAAGTGAGCTTGAGAGATAGTTTTAAGGATTAAGTGGTGTCGACTTAGTAAGTCCTCATATAAATCTATTGTACTTTTATGAAAGTGATTAAGTTGGATGAGGGCCCCACAAATGTAGGCAATGTGTATCGAACTACATTACCAAATTTCGATGTTGATCTATTTAGTTTATTATTTATTTTTCTGTTTTCATTTGGTGCAGAAAAATTAACAGTTGTTGATACAGTTACTTTATATCTAGTAACTGACAGATACAGTTACAAGTAACTGCGACATAACCTTACAAGTAACTGCAGTCAAATCAAAGTTTGCGAAACTACTACACCCCTTTAATTTTCTTCAGGGACGAAGAATGGATAATGACATGCATACAAACTTCCTCATTGAGTATGCTTGTTAATGGTTTTCCATCTAAACTTTTAGAACTAGCTTGAGGAATATAACAAAGTGACCGCCTATTTCGATATATGTTTACGTTAGTTATGGAAGGCTTCTTTAGATTAGTAACGAGACTTAATTATCTCATCTAATGGGAGCTGCAAATATCATCACAATAGTAAAGAGATCAAGCTTACTCACTTTATATATGTGGATGACTTGTTATTGTGGTGTGAATTTGATGCTTTTTTCATCAATATAATGAGGAATGCTCTTCAACTCTTTGCTCAATGGTCTAATTTTAAATATAACCTGGATAAAAGCAGCCTATCTTTGCTAATGTAAGGAATCCAGAGGAGTTCAAGAGAATGACTGGTATGAACAATATGTCAAATACTTTCCGCTACTTGGGAGTTCCTATTATTGCTCATAAACTCAAGTTCAACGATTGTTTTCCTATTAGGCATGGCAAAACAAGTTTCTATCCTATACAGCCAGGGTAGCCCTTATGTTTTCAATCCTCAGTAGCCTTCACCTTCACTGGACTGCGCACGTAACTCTTCCTAAGAAAGCTATAAAGAAGCTTGATAGGATTATGAAATTTTTTTTATGGAATGGAACTTCTGTTAACTCTAAGCAAGCTAAAATTAAATGGAGTGTTACCATGATCTTAAAAAAGAAAGGGGGATTTGCCATTATTCCTGTAACAAAAATAAAAAAAGTTTTAATGTGTAAATAGATATGGAGATTGTATACCAATCCTGAAGCATTACAGATCTAATAGATCCATGAATATTACTTGAAGACTACCAACTTCTAGCAGTAGAATTGTTTTGAGGTTTGTTCTTCCATTTTTAAAGAAATGATGGCACAGAGGGAGGTTATCTACCTTTGCATTTGGCATAGAATAGGTAATGGAGCTAAGAGGTGGCTCTGTTTTGAAAAGTGGCTTGACATAAGCCCTTTTTCCTAAGTTCCTGAACTCCAACCACTAAAAAACAAATTGCCCCTCAGTTCTAGATTTTCTTCCCTGATTACCAATGGTGAATGGCATGGAGAATTTAAGGGATTTCATACTCTATTGAGCTATATTCCTTAAATAAACGATGCTACCTAGATGTTACTATCTTCTTGAAATTGACTTTGAACGAACTATTCTCAACTTAATCTTGTCATCAACTATTTACTACTTGATCTTTTGTGGAGGTTCCTTTGTTTAAACTCTTATGGAAACACTCTATCATCCCCTAGGCTTCCTTCATAACATGGCTAACTATTAAGAATCAGCTTCAAACAAATAATCAATGGTACGAACATAAATATACCACATGTTTCCTTTGTAACATCGATGTTGAGGATCGTGACCACCTTTTCCTTCAATACCATTATTCCAAGGCTATATGGAGTTAGATATTACATCTACTACCCACCAGCACTAGTCGTTTCAACTGGGAACATATATTGAATTGGATTGTTTGTAATTTGGAACCTAGGAAAATCAATACTCCCCTATTCAAAATCACTTTCACGATCACAATATATACCATTTGGAAAGAAAGGAATAACCATAGAGCTACTGGTAAGAACGAGGAGAAATAAAAGATTGCAAATTAGATAATCAACCTCATTCGAGCTTATATTTATGTAAAAAATGTGCAACATTCACTTTTTATGAACACGAACGTGGCGATTATTGTGTCACCTTAGCTACTGAAATTACATCTATGTCATATATTTTATTAGATTATTTCTCACCATTGTAATTATCAGTAAACTCTCTTCATGAGAGATGGAGAAAAGCTAAGACCTTTTGTAATTTTTTCTTATAGTTTTATCTATGGATAATTTGGAAATAGCCTCTCTATTAGTTAAGGGTAAGACTGCGTACTATTAGACCTCCTCAAACCCCTACGATTTAGCAAGATTTATACTGAGTGTTGTTATTATTTTTGTTATTGTTGTAGTAGTAGTAGTAGTTTTATCTATGGATAATACATCTTTTAAATTAAAAAAAAAGAGTGGGATGAAGGTCTCCGGAGAAACAAAGGGAGCGATAAGTAAGTTTATGTGGGTAGAAGGATGGCAAAAAAGATTGGGCCGATTAGTTTTTTAAAAAAACTAATTATTTTAATATCAATTAAATTAATTTCTTACGTGAACAATTTATTTCACAATAATATAACAATGATATAACATGAAATATCGTTAATGACCAACTATTTTTGTAAAAAAAAGATTTAAACATTTTATTGTCACATTTTAAAATTTAGATTATAATAACAAAATTTAATAAAGTACATAATTTCTTAGTAAAGAACTCTTTTTTAACTCTTACTTATATACTACTCTAAAATCTTTTAGATCTACCATTATTGTACAATATGGATCACTATTGCATACAATATATTACTAAAATCTCCAACCAAACGTTATTACACAAAACAACTTCTAGTATTGTAAATTTTAACAATATCTCACTCTAAGTTCTACATCATAACCATATATAGTTAATCCACTAGTAAACTACAATTAATCATATGAGACTATCATTTCTCTCAATGAGCTAATGTAATATATAACATTTAGATGCAAGACATTTACACCACTTTTGTATAATTCAATCTTAATTCTGAATAAAAGCAATAAATGAGTAAGAACACCCAGCTCATCTGGTCATGGATACCATGAATTGATTGCTTTTATTGCACTTCAAGATTATATAAGAAACATAACTTACATGTCTAGTTGTTTTTTCTTAGGAGGCTATACAGCAACAATCATGTTTTCTAGATTTTTGATCACCAATTTACTATAAGCCATAAATGAAGTTTTAGGCCTTTGCCAACTCTGAGCAGCTAAATGTTTGCCTCTAATATATTCCCTTAATTTCCATATACTAGATTGGCCTAGATGTTATCACTAAGTAACAAGGGTCTTCGCTGACCAATCTAATCTGATGTCTTAACCACTAGTATATTTTGAATCTCTAATCCATCAAGTATGGTTGAACCTGAATAAAGATGATAAAATCTTTATAACAATTGGATCACTGTTGATTTTTAGCACCCATTTTCTTCGACTAGAGCTACTATATGATAAAAAGTATTGTGCAAAGTCACTAGTTGACATGGATTTTGTTGAATTTTTCTTGTAATAATTCTACTCACTATAAACGAATAAACCACAAGATCGAACTACACTTATGCTTCTCCCTCATCAAAGAGAGTTATTATGTGGGACTCATATAAACAAGCATGTAATCTTAGAGTTTTAGGATGGAATGGGTGTTTCTTAAAACTCTTTGTATCCCAAATTGTGCCCTTTATAAAAATCAAAGATGAAAACATGGGTCCAAGATACAGATATGTTATTATAACATAGATGTTTTCAAAAAAGGACACATTATAAAGTACGAAATGAGACATAAGCATGCTATATATATAGAGAAATCAGTAAAATCTACAGCTTGGAGATATAGTCATGTCTCAAGTGATGTATTAGCATATAGAGAAGGAGGATCTATAGTCAAAGGAAATGGGCATGCCAGAATTGGAGTCATATTCTAAAGTTAGATAGTGAAATCCATAACCTGGAATGTGACCTTATCCTATATCATATTAGCACACTTAGCCTAAAAAAACTTAATTTTTGGTGAATTTTAAACTCTAGAAAGATTATAGAATCTACTAGAGTCATAGCTAAATTAGGTTAGATTTGGTTAAGGGCTATTTTACTAAAATTATATCAGTTATGGTTTTCATATATAACTATATGTCATAAGCCTCATTGATGTAACCACCATTATATATTTCAATGATGAAATAGTCACTCTTGGTTTTTGATAACATAGGCCCACTTAATTAGCTGAATGTTGTTAAAAATATCTTAGTTCTTTTTTTTTCTTTCTTTTGTTATTCTTGTTATCTATTTTCTTAATAAGTGGTATCATTGTGCATTAAGCTCATAATGACTTGGCTATAAAGTTTGAATTGGGAAATTTTAACAGATCTAAAAGTTTCAGACTATACTGACAGAGAGTGAAGGATCTAGTGGTGTAACAAGGCATACTAAAGGAGTTCCAAGAGAACAAATCAGAAGATATAGATGAGCTTGATTGAGAAGGGTTATAGGTGTGGGTAACTAAAACTACAACTTTGCTTGCAGATGAGATTATGTACCATTTTATAAAGATTGCATATATTGTGTAAATAAAATAAAAACTAAAGAGTCGATATGTGTCAAAGTCTTTCATTATATCTGAAGTAAAAATGATACATGTTGAAGTTATAAGAAGGTATAGATCTAAAAATGCATATTGATACATTCAACCAAATAGCCAATGACTTGTTAAGACTCGAGGAGACAATTATAGATGATGATAAAGTAAAGATTATGCTTTTTTTTTCCTTCCCTCTTTCCTATGAATAATTGGTGATCATACTCATATTGGATAAGGAGACATTTGGTTTAAAAGATATCATCGTTTCTTATTGGCTTACAACTAACTAAGACCCAATACTGGTGAACATTTTTAAAATGAAAGGTTGTTCATGAAAAGGAACTAGGATTGTGAGAGGAAGCAAAATAAAGATGGCTCATCTAACAGGAGTATTAGATCTAAATCAAAGGGGAAAAAAACAATTTGGTATTACAACTGTCAAACATATCAAAAGGTACTATCTAAATAAGAAGAGATAAGATGATGGAAGAAAATTTAATTATAATACAAAGTGGGGGCTCGGATTGCAAAAAGGGAGATATGCTTTATGTTTTGTACATGAATCATAGATACTAGATACAAGATACTCACATTATAGAACACTAAAAAATCATTGATTTGTGTCATGCATTTCGTAAAACTTTAGGATTATCTAGTTAGTGGATAATAACGCTTGCAAAATTGTTAGAAAATGTTAGTTTAGGATCAAAATGTTTGATGTTGTTGTCATAATATTGCGTGATGTTTGACTTATACTATATTTGAAAAAGAACTTAATTTCTTTAGGCATCGTATATGAATGATTTTTAACTATAAGACGGCAAATATAACATTAAGGTGGTAAAGGGTGTATTAATTGTTATGATCAAGATTGGTGGAAAACATCAACTGAATGGCATTGTGAAGAGGATGAATAGATTGATAACTAAAAAGACTAGGTGTTTGAGGTTGAATATATGGTGACCAAAATTTCTGGACATAAGCAATGAGTATTACGTATTACCTCATTAATAGAACAGTAAAGACATCACTGAATAGGAGAGTAGTAGAGGAAGTAAGTTAGATTTCTTTATATTCCATAACTTTGGTTGTCCTACTTATATGCATATTTTCAATTATTAGAGGTTAAGACTTGATCCAAAGTTTTAAAAAAAAAGTTATCATTATTGGCTATCCTAAAGGTATGAAGAGATACAAGTTTTGGAACCTAACATTAAAGTAGGGATGCAGTGTTTAATAAGCAATATCTGTTGAAACAAATATATAAGGAGAATGTGCCAAGATCAGTATAAAATAGTACAAAAGGTACAAGTGGAACTAGACTATCCTAAAGCATACTTAGAAGTAGGCATAACAATTTTAGCCTTTTTTTTATTTAGCTTGACCCAAAGTCAATAAGCCAACCCTAGGTTGAATGGGCTTTAGACGAGGTTTAGGCTTAGGAACCTAACTTGAATCCTAACTTTAAAGGCCCAATAACAACTGAATTCCCTCTCTTAAAATAACATTATTTTAGTTTAACCATAAACAATGATATTATTTGTGGCCTAAAATGACGTCATTTTAGTTTATAAATTTAAGAAACTAAAGACCAAAACAACATTATTTTAATTAGTTACCCCAAAATAACATCGTTTAAGAAATAATAGCAAGCTTAGATTGCACACTTGGAGTCTAACAAAGTTTTAAGCTTAATTTAAATTATTTAGAGGGAGTTGGGTAACATTAGATTAGCAGTGGGCTTGACATAGCCTAATCCATTGTCATCTTTACTTGAAAGAGGTTAGAAATTCTAGGTTGAAAGATAGAACAAGCCAGGAGAATTTATGTAATATGAACCTTAGGTTAGAAATCATTTAAAACCCAAATTACAAAAAATTAAATATCTAAGTGTCTTTAAAATCAAGTAAGGAAAGCTCGACTATAATAAAATTAACTAATTAGGATTAAATTTATAATGATTTTGATCATAACAAGTTACCTTGATAAGATCATATTAAGTTCTTTTTTAAAAAAGAAAGAGGAAATTATACAAAACTGAAGAAAGCTCTTAAATTATTTTCTTCTTATAATTATTAACAAATTATATAATTAAGATTGCCTTTGATAGGCATAAATCCCTAAAATCTAAGAAAAAGGACATTCCCTTATCATAATATGATTAAGAGCAACTATATTTTAAAAAAAGTCAAATACTTATCCAAACAAAAATCTCAAATCATAAAACTAAATAACTAATAAGTAACTAAAGATCATAAATGTTAAACTTATTCTAACTTATTCAAATAAAAAACAAAGTAAATTTTATTAACTTAAATAAACATAAATAGCCCTAAATACATCTTAATTACATAAATTAGACTCTATTTACCTTAAAACTTGTGGACTAAGATGTTAGACATTCTTTGAGCCTTACTCGTCATGTATTAAGCATATTTCATTTTTATCAATGTTTATAAAAGTGATCAATCTTGAAAATGCATCTGATTTATTTTGAATAACCTCCTTTTTTATATCTCTATGATTAATCCCTATAAAGCTCTCTATTATGCATTTGGTCTTTACCTTAGTCACTAAATCTCTAATTTGTTTCAATAGATCATAAGAATGATTAAAAATAGGTGCTACTGCAATATATTCACAACTATTTCCTCCCCCTTTGAAAGGATTCATCCTTAAATCACCTACATCATACAAAGATAAATCAACAACATTAAAAGTAACACTCATATTACCATAGTTATTTGGTAAATCTAGTTTATAAGTGTTTTCATTGATCTACTCCAATAGTTAAAAAGTTCTATCTCTTATAAACGATAACTTATACTTCTTTCATACAAAAAACCTCACCTTACAAATATAAACTAAAACTTAATCTTCAAGTTCAAAAATAACCTTTATACTTCACTTATTGTCTTACCTTACATATTACTCATTCTTTTTCTTCATATTAGCATGAACCTTAAGATACAAATCCTTAAAAAAAATCTGCATTATGCTTACCATCTAAATTAGTATATTCATTAGTAAGCAAATATAAGATATCCAAAGAAGTTAGAGGATTGAAGTTATACAAAACTTCAAAAGGAGAATAAGAGGTAGTAGAATGAACAAACCTACTGTATGTAAACTCAACATGCAAAAAATATTTCTCCTTTTGTTTTAAATTCTTTTAAATGATAACAAGTAATAAAGTATTATATTAACTACTTTAGTTTGTCCATTAGTTTAAGGTTTTGCAATAATTAAAAAAATTAGGTTCTAACTTATTCCACAAAGTATGTCAAAAATTACGTAAAAACTTAAGATCTTTATTACTTACTATTGTTCTAAGCAATCTATGCAAACATACTATTTCCCTATAGAACAAATCAACAATGTATATAGCATCATCGGTTTTATAACATGCATAAATGTGTTATCTTTCTAATCAACAAAAACAAATATGTTACTCTTACCACTTTAAGACCTAGGTAAACCTAATACAAAATCCTAGATATATCAATCCAAGGTTGATTAGGTATAGGTAAAGGTGTATACTAACTATTTTATATTACTACAAAATTTTCTTATTTATATATTATACACTCATCATAAACAAATTGCACATCGTGTTCCATATTAGGATATAAAAATATTCATATAATATATTTGAAGACTTTTGCACGCCAAAATGTCTTATTAGGCCACCTTCATGGCAGACATACATAATTTATCTTTATTAAACAATCATCATACATATAATACCCACCATATGGACATTTAGGATATGCACTCCACGTTTGGTTGAAATCAACATCTTTGATATATAGATTCTTAATAAACTAAAAGCTAAGTAATCTAGTTTGTAGTTAAGTAAAAAATTTGTACCTTTTAAAAATGCATAAACTACAATGGTTTTCCTTAGTTCATGTACTTAATCATATAAAAAAATGTCAATAATCGCTAACCATTTGACATGTCTCTTATTTAACTTATCTTGGGATTTTAAAAACTTTAAGTTATTATGATACTAATAGACCATGAATGCCTTCGATTATAAACAATGCTATTATGATACTAATAGACTATGAATGCCTTCGATTATAAACAATGCCAATATGTTTATAGAATTCCTACCAATGCATATAGCTCCTTATTAGAAGTATGATAGTTTAATGATGTCCTATTAAACTTTTCACAAAAAAGCTATTAGTTTTGAATCGTGCATCAAAATAATCTATATATCAATTTTAGATGCATCATGATATTAGAAGCTTTGTTAAAATTAGGAAAACATAACTAAGGTGAATTGGTTAACTTATTTTTTAAAGTTTTAAAACTATCATATATACATCATCCCACTTAGTCACAACATTCTTTTTAACAAGTTCATCTAAAGGTGTTATTATAGAACTAAATTCTTTCACAAACTTTCTATAAAAAATTACTAATCCATGAAAACTCCTTATCTTATTTTCTTAGGTGTAGGTCAGTCCATAATTACCTTAAACTTATCTTCATATATATTTATTCCATGTGAACTCAAAAAAAAAAATTATGCAAAATAAATCCTTTTTAAGATTAACATACAATTTATGATTCCTTAAAACAAGAAAATAACATTCAAATGGTTAACGTGATCATCCATATTTTTGTTATACACTAAAATATCATCAAAGTATAATACAATAAATTTGATAATAAAATAACTCAAAATATGATTCATTAACCTCATAAAGGTGCTAAGTGTATTAGTTAAACAAAATGACAGTAACATTTTGTCTTGAAGGTAAATTTTCATTCAAAACTCTCTTTTATGCAAATTTGACAATAATCTTTCTTTAAAATATACATGAATATGATAATAGCCATTTTTACATCAATTTTAGAAAATATACATTATCCATGCAATTCATTAATCATATCATCAAACCGAGAATATGGTGTTTATGCTTTATAATGATTTTCTTGATGGCTCAGCAATTAATACATATTTGAAATATTCAATCTTTCTTTGGTAACAAAATCACAAGAACTAAACATAGGTGAAAACTCTCCCTCACTAATCCATTTTGCATTAACTTATCCACTTGCCTTTAAATCTCCTTTGTGCCCTCAAGATTGGTTTTGTAGATTTGTCTATTAAGGATTGATGAATTGGAAAAGAAGTTTATTTTGTATTCTACACTTCTTAAAAAAGGTAATCCATATTATATTCTTTTGAAACTATATCTATAAATTCCTATAACAAAAGACCACACTGGGTATAGAAATGTTAAGATAGTTGAAAAATAAAAATTGTACAAAAGTACATGTATATATTGCCTTACTAACATAACACTCTTAATTTACCATTTATAGTAAAAGTACTAACTCTTTTAGTTTTCACTTTGTTTTGTCCTCTATATATTGAATTTTTTGCTATTGACACTACCATAACATTTTCACTTTTCTACACACATTCAACTTTTTTGTTAGTCTTTTCTTTTCATAAATGTTCACTTATTTTTCTTTCATCTTACACATTTTAGCTATTCTAATATGATGTCTTTATACACTTCCTATAATTCTAAAGGTATGAATACAATATTTTGGTTGTTCATTATAAAATAGTATCTATTCATATACCTATTATGAATAACCTTTCTACTAGACTGTCATAGAAAATTTAAAATTATAGGATCAATGTGCATTGGTACAACATCATAAGGAACCTCATCTTTGTAATTGCCAATAGAGGATGCTACTAACACCTACTTTGCCACCTTAACTTCTCCATATTAATCTAGTCATTGTAACTTATATGTTTTAGGATGCTATAATGTAACCAATTTTAGCCTTTTAACTAATAAAGTACTAGCAACATTAGTACAACTAATACCATAAATAATCTTACTACATACTTTATTATCCACATGGCAGTTAGTGTGAAAGATGTGCCTATATTTGACCTCACTAGCATTTTTCACAGGATGTATATTAAGAGCACTCTTAGTAATGAGCGTATCTCTATGTATAGATATAATCCTCCAATGGTGGCACCTCATCATCACTTGAACTAACACTCTCTATTTTCAACCATTTACTATAACAACCGTAGCTCTTTTATTTAGACATCAAGAAGTAATATGCTCAAATCTTTGGCACTTTAAACACTCAACATCTTATAACTTAAAAGATGGATTTAGTTTTGGTTTTACCTTTAAAAATAACAACCAAATCCTTTGGCTTTACATCTTTTGTAGGTTTTGAGGTAATTTTGTTATCCTTCCAATTTTAACCACATCAATATTAGAAGTTGAACTATATTTGGAAGCACCCTTTGGCTGCAATTCCATTTCCACCTTTATAGCTTTATAAATCAAAATTTCCATCTCCATATAAGGTTATAATTCCACCACATCAACTATCTCTTTACTCAAATCACCAATAACTCTAGTCCTAATCACCTCATGATCCTCCTCTTCATTGGCCTTCATCATAGTTATCTTCATCTCCCTATATTAGTCTTCTATACTCATAGATCCTTAAGTTAGCCTTGTAACTTTCTATACAAGTACCTATAATAATAACTAGGTATAGACCTCTTCATATCACTAATTTCAACTCTTCCAATGATAAAATAGGTCTTTCAACATTCCTGCATCTATCGATCATAAACTGATCCAACTAGATGCTAGCATAATTTGTAAACTAAACTGTTGCTAGTTTAACCTTCTTTTCCTTAGAGTAATTATGAAAATCAAACACATGGTCTACCTTCCTTTCTTCTTCTAAGTATAGTTCATGATTATTCTTTCCAAAAAAGATAAGGATTTCATCCTAGTACTACCAAAATTTTATCTACTTTTGAAACAATCGTTTTACACTCCCGAGAAATAATCTCATCATAATCAGAACCCTCCTATTCCTCCTCCTCGAATATGTGTTTTCCTATAGGATTTAGGTTTGGATAGGGATTCTAAACTATCTAACCTCGTGTTTAGAACCTTGAATTAGGCTTAGATATCCTTCATGAACAATTTAAAATCAATTTGTTTATTATCTCTTCCAATACTTATGTTTAAACCTATGAAAAAAAATATTAGTACAAACAAATTGGTTTTCATTATATACTTCCTTACATGTTCACACACAAGGTTAGCTTACCTAATTACTAATGTTTTATTCAATTGTAACTTTTCTCGATTATGTTCTCACCATTCCTACCTTTTACTACTTAACTTCACCTTACAACCCTTTAAGAAGAACTCTATTAATGGTCATGCCAAAATAATAAGCAATAATGGATTTTACGAGTTTGGTTAATGAAAAATAATAAGAAAGAACAAAGGAAGTAAAATCAACAAGAAGATAACAAAGATAAATGAAACTGTGGATCCTTTTAAAATAGGAAAACGATTAGTACACTTTATAGCATACCAGAACACTTTATAAACATATTATGTAATATATGATATTTACATTTTGATTTGCACTTGTGATTCTAAATTATTATTTTTGTTATATAGACTAACTCAAAAACATATAAAAAAAAAACAAATGAGAACAACTTTGACTACAAAAGAATGAACAAAGTGAATTATGATTTAAAAGAGTTATAATAAAAAAAATTAGGTAGGATTGATGATGAATGACACAATCAAAAATTAAAAAAAAAAGAAAAACAAATACTTAAAGGATAGATATCACTTGATTTTAATAGCCAACGATCTTACGCTAAATAGTACGAATCTTAGGCTAAAAACCACCTAAAACTTGAATTATAAAGGTTTAAAACCATGGGACCATTTTCAAATCAAACAAGGATAACTCAACCCTAATTAAACCAACTAATGAAAACCAAATTTATAGTGATTATGATCATCACAAATTGGTTTGATAATATTATAATAAAATTTTGTTATAGAATAAAGATGAAATTATCACAAAAGTGAAGAAAGCTCTTAAATTGTTTTCTTATTATATTGATCAATAAATTACATTAATAAAATAACCTTTAACAAGCATATAATTCTCAAATCTAGAGTCCAATAAGGAAAAGGACATTCCCAATTTATTCCCATTATAATCTGATTAGGAAAATCTAAAAATTAAATCCTTATATAAACAAAAATTTGAAATCCTAAAACTAAATAAATAATATATAATGTCCCTTTAAGTAACTAAAGTCTACGAAAATTAGGCCTAACTATAATAAAATATGATGACTTGTTTAAATAAAAAAGTAAGGCCCATTAACTTAAATGAAATCAACAACCCTACTTAAATCTTAATTATGTGAATTAGGCTCCATTTAACTCAAAACATGTGAACCGATTTGTTAGACATTCTCTAACCCTAGGTCTTCATATATTAAGCATATTCGATCGTCAACAACATGTAGAAAAGTGATTAATCTTGGCAATATATCTAATTTATCTTAAGCAACCTTTTTTTTACATCTCCATAATTAATCTTTGTAAAACTACCTCTATATATTTAGTCTTTTCCTTAGTCATTGGACCTCCAATTCTTTGCAAAGGATTATAAAAAAGTTGAAAATAGGTGCAGGGGCAAACTGACCATCATCATCATCATCTATATAGTATAACCATTGGTAGAGTAACAAGTTCTTTTAGGCCAACAAATAGATATTAGTGGGAAGACTCAATATCCTTTATGCTTATCATAACCAATGGAGATCTAACTAACTTTCAAAGTGTTATAAATAATACAGAGAAATTATAATGATTGGAGTTATGATGGAGGAGGTGGATTCTTTGAATGAGAATTGAACATAGGAGCCAGTGTAGCTCCCTAAAGAGAAAAAGTCTATAGGTTGTAAGTAGGTATACAAGAGGAAGTCAATAGTAGTGGAAAAAAGAAAACTGTTTAAGATTTGACTAGTTCCTGAAGGGTACATATACTATAATGGAATTAATTATGACGAAATATTTTATTAATGACTAGTTATACTTCTATCATAATTTTGGTGTCATTAGTAGCAAGTTTGGATATACACTTATAAATGATAAATGTGAGAATAAATTTTCTCTCTGTTAACTTGGAGGAATAAATTTACATGAAGCACTTTGAGGATTTAATCAACTTGAAAAGGAGCATATGGTGTGTGTATTAAAGAAGTCACATTATAAGTTAAGGCTTAATTCTTATATGATCTAAATTGGCTATAAGCGAGGTAGATATGATTATTTTGTCCATATTAAGAGCCTTAATAATGGATCATTTATTTTTCTACTACTATGTTGGAACCCGATCTCGGAACTGGACCCCAACCGGAAAATTGAAAAACATAAGAACGGAGAAAGTGCGGAAGCGAAACAAAAGCAAAAATTGACGAATCGCATCGGAATAGAAATCGAAAACTAAACAAACAAAGAAACGGTTCAATCGAAGCGAAACAAATGTCCGACATCTAGTAACGAAAATTCTTACGTTGGAAACCTATTACTAATCCAATTCCGCAATTGGTATAAATTTGTTTTTTCTCATAACATTTATTCCTTTTCATCCTTAATCAATCTCATTCAAAACACAACGAGACCATACAATTCCCCTTTTTGGAAATTCATCCTCATGCACGTTTCAATTCATAAAATTTTTCTCAAACAATCATACCTATCCCAAAAATTCATCTTTTAACCAAACAAAATCTCACTCTTATTTTTATCAAAACTTATTCGAATTCTTATTCTATCTTTGCCATAAAATTCTAATTTTGTCGAAAATCGGGTAGCATAACGGCTGTATTTTGCAAAACCCCAAAAAACTGCAAATCAAAATCACACACTTCTATAATCACATCCAACCATAACAACCAGCATCGAACCTCCTGTTTGGATTTCCAACATAAACAAACACACATCTAACCCTAACACTTCAATAATTCTTAATCAGCCAACACAAACCATCTCATTATCCATATCTCAAATCCAATCCAATCGCAAACCAATCGAAGTCATATACAATCGCAAACCAGAAACTGTAATCATACACAATCTATAAATATCAATCCCATATACAATTTCTTACATTCTTCATAATTCATACACCTCATGAACTAAATTGTTTACAAGAATAAATCAAATTCACTACAAATCCATAATTCGTATACATCAAGAATTCAATGCTTACAAATCGCTAATGGCATTCCAAGCCATAATTAAAATCAATATCAAAATCCAAAAATACTCAAAACACAAGACATGCGAGATCGAACAAAAGTCTTAATTCTTTTCATTCGATCTCCCGCTCGATACCTGAAGATAGGGATGAAAAAGGTGGGGGGTGAGCTCGACGGCTCAGTGGATAACACATTATAAATTGAAAAATAAGCAAAATCATTTCTCAAAACAATTGTCATTTAGCAAATTTTTCAAAAAACTTATTTTTAAAACTTTTCAAATCATTTATACTTACTTTCTAAAACTTTTTTTCGATTTCAAAACTCAAATTTTCATTCATCAAAACCCTCAATTTTTTTCACAAATCATGCACAATTTCCAAAAACATGAATGCTTCACATAATAAATGCGTCACGATTTAAACAAAACAAAAATCACATAACACTTCAGAATGGTTTGGTTTCGGTCCAAACGGAACGTACTGCACAGTCCCGCATAGTGATCCTATGCAGCCGTGAACTTAAGGGAGTCCGAAATCGGAGCTCCTGTGCCACTAGCGGGCAGACGGGAGAAGCCTTTTAAAAAAAATGAGGCAGTGCACTGAATCTAACTTATGGGACCTAAGCAAACCCACATAACACATATCAACTTAAAAAAAATTCGGATTGCCCGAAGGCACATTTCGAAAATTCAATTTTTCAGTCATGTCATATTTCAACATAAAGTCACAATTGCACATAGTTCAATGTGCAATCATTCACAACAAGGAAATGCAACAATTTTCATAATTCATCACTATTGATAAATTATGA
>JANIJH010000005.1:68820873-68833554 GCA_024520975.1 Erythroxylum areolatum
TTTTGTTTTCTGATGATATTGATGAATTGGGCTAGATTAAATATTACTCTTGTAAGTGTAATTGCTATTTGATTTTTGACTGAAGAAGCTGCGGCATGGCTTTTAGGTATCAGTAAGTGCAAAGAAACAGCATGCTCATTGCTACAGAATAGGTCTAGGCTAAAGTAGAATATTTTTGAAACAGATGAAGCTTTGGAACCACTTAGCTAGTGATAATGTTGTCCATGGAACAAACTGTTTCTCAGAATATGGATTATGTTCTCAAATGATGTTCTAACAAGTTTTTACTGAATTCATTCCCCATATTTAAAATAATTTATTTGTTATCTTTGATTTTGTCAGGCGGAATCAACAAATGCAACAAATGAGTCTGTTTTGAAGGTTGCTCTTGATCATGGAAAGGCCTCTGGAGTGGTCAAGCCACATGACCGTGTAGTAATTTGCCAGAAAGTAGGAGATGCATCAGTCGTCAAGATTATAGAGCTTGAAGACTAGAAATTTTTAAGAGCTAATCCTAAAAAATTTTTGGAAAATTTATATTATCTCCTAGTTTGTGGAGACTTTTGCTCGTGATATAAAACGCGTCAGAAAATGTACACTGTTTAATGTTGTTCAGAATGCCATATTCTGTCATGGTAGGTATGGCCATGACCCCATTTTCAGTTTGGAGATTGGAAGGCAATTTGATCAAATTACAGGTTCAACGTGGTTGTTTTGTTATCTATTAATATTCCATGCGGTTTTGACTTGGTCATGGAAGAAGACTAATCTTCTGTACGCTTATATCTAGAAGCCAAGGGGCATTTTAATAAATTTTGACTTCTCACGTAGAGAATCTTGCATGTTTTACTCGGCTATTATTTAATGAAGAGTGCAGACGCCAACCATCTTTTTCAATTTTTTTATGGATCGACGTCAGAAGTCTTGATGGTGTATGTTAAGATGCTATATTTATTCGTTCTTATTCTCTGTTTTGATGCTTAACAAGAGTGGAGGAATGCTATGTTGGCCTTTCATGAGTTTTATAAGGGAAACAGGAGCGTATGAATATGGAGTGTCTTGTGACTTTTGGAGCCTTGGAGCAGTCCGTAGAAGAGTCATTTAAGTAATTGGTTGATCAGGAGATCCTATTATTAATTAATTTATCAAGCGGGGCAGTTCTTGAAGGATTTCCAATTAACCAATACATACACGGTTATGAAGGTATGAAATTAATAAGCATGGCATAGTTATATGCAGTTAAAAGCATATGTGCATCTCTATTCGGAAAGACCAGTAGAACAAAATTCAATGGAACAAGAAAGAAATACAATCCATTTCATCCAGTGATGGAAGATGGATCGCTCCTTTTGTTTGAAGACATTTGTTGTTGATGACTATGATGATGATGAAGCAACTCCAGCTCCTTCTGGCGTATGCAAAGCACCATTTTATCATTCTCAAGCCGACTTCTCTCGTTCTCCAACTTTGCTCTCTCCATTTCCCTCTCCTTCTTGCTGCTAAATTTCACCCACTTCACTCTTTGCTTTTCCAGCTCAATTGCTTGGTACTGATAGCTCACTTGCTGCTCTTCCAATTGCAACAGCTTCAGCTTCATGTACTGCTTCTTCTCCCATAAACTTTTTGCCCCATCTTGGATCACAGTCGTCAGTTCTCCATTAAGCCGCTGCATCAAAGATGATAATAACGCTTCCTTTCTTGGCCTTTTATGTGAGGACTTTTCATCATGATCATCTTCACCATCGCTTACATGCCTATTTTGCCCCCTTCCTTCTCTCGCTTCGTACACATCCTCATCATCGTCCGATACATCGTCATCCCCGTCACTGTTATCGTCATCCTCTTCATCATCTTCATCACGTACTCTTCTTGCTTCCATTTCAGCCCTGGAATTCGTCATAATGTGGGCATTTTCGGATGAATGAGAGCACCTTTGCTGTTGTTGCTGCTGCTGCTGCTGCTGTTGTTGGAGTGTTACTTGTGGGGGCTGAGCGTGAGACTGGTCTGTAGCTACCTCTGGTGAGTGATTGTTACCAGAAGCAACGCCAGTTGTGCTATGACCACAACTATTGTGATAAGCACACATTTCTCTGAAAAACAAGTGCTTGGAATTAAGCAATTTCTTAACTTCATCCTTCCTTTTTGGTGACAAATCCATTGTATCAAGCAAGTTTTGATTCTCCACAACCTTGCAAGCAGTTCCTTTCCCAAGGATATCGTTAACCCTCTTATACCTCTTGTTCAAGTCATTGAATTTGTCCTCACATTGCTGTGGGGAAACATAGAACCCCTTCTCCATCATTGCCCTTGAAACTGATTTCCATTTGCCTTTCTTCTGTGACAACCCTCCTGCCTTTTTCTTGCCGGTAGGGTCAATCGCTTCAGATCCCACCTCATCACCAATGTAATAGACTGCCATTATAAGAAGCCTAACCATGCTATCTGTCCACTTCATTCTTTGCCAAGGAGATATTTTCCTTTTGCCATCACTAGTGCTATCATCTCCAGTGAATCCAGGCTCATCTTCATCACTCAATGATGATTGCTGTCTGGGTTTTGCGGAGGCATATGAGACACCATGTTTTGCAGATTGTTGAGGATGAAGATCAGATTCATGGTGAGGATAGGCCACCATTTGGGGATGGTGCAAATGATGAGGGTTCTGTTGGTTTTGAGGATTCTGAGGGTTTTGTTGTTGTTGGTGCGGCACTGCCACTTCTAGTCCTAACATACTTGATCCTACTCCTGAAAATATCCCACCGGGCAAACCATTACGCTCCATCAAACTCTAGCGACTGCTTACAGTAACCTTAAATCTTCACCTAATACCTAGGAAACAATGTAATTAGGGATTACACTATGTTTTGGATTCCAGTTCTTGCAGCCAACAACTCCTAATGACATATCAAAACAGAGTGAGAGAGAAAAAGCAAAGTTGGGTGGCAGTAGATGTGTGAAAAAAGCTTACCCAATAGTTGTACAGAATTTCAGCAAATTGTGACAAAGCAAGAGAAAGGCTGAAATTGAAACGTAGCACCAACAGGTTCAATACCCAGAAAAGAGAGAAGCAAAAAGAAAAAACCTTTAGAACTTTTTCAGACTTGGGATGTAAAAAGATGGATATAGAGAAGAGAAACATGGGTGGTTTTTGAGAGGATGAAATTGGCTGGGGAGTTGTGCCATTTAAACAAAGAAGAAAGATATGGCACATTGAGACCGCTTAGCAACTGGTTTTAGTTAGAGGGCGAACAGACGAGATGTTTTGTGGTTTTGACAGGAAACGGACCATGGTTTTGCTCTCCACCGCCTTTCGTACGCTTAAACCCACAGGTTTTCTGAAAACCTCGGAAACGGCACTAGTTTTGTCTCAAAACCTGTATTTCTCAGTTTAAGTAAATTAGGCAAATCCTCGACACAAATCTCAGTTTAAGTAAAGTAGTAGAGGACTGCTATTATATCCAACGAGTTAACCCAATCTTTCTATTTTTGTTTTTGATTTTTGATTTCAATTTTTTAAAATTTAATTAAAAATATGTTTATATTTTTTTATTTTCTTCTAATTTTTAAATTTTATAAAACTGTAAAAGTATTTTTATTTTCTATTTTTATATTTTTATAATCTTATTTATTATAAGCTAAATATATATTATTTAATATTAACTATTAATAAGAATTAGAAATAACTTGATTAAATATTTAACATTAAATACTAAATAAAACTATGCAAATTTTAATTTAATTTATAACTAAATTAAATTTCAAATTTAAAAATATAAAATAATTTTAATTGTGCAATTATTAATAAATATGATTTAAATTTAAAATATCTTCACAAATATAATTTACTTTAATAATTAAAAATATATATTAAAAATAAACATTAATATCTAAATAAACTTTAATCATTGAATTAAAATTTTATTAATAATTTATCAATAAATATTATATAAAAGTTTCTAAATAAATTTTATTTATTTATAAAAATTTATCTTTAAATTTTATCTAATATATAATTATTATCCATAAAAATATAATTACAATAATTAAATAAGTTTTATTTTTATTTAAAAACTAAAATAAGAAACCAAAATTAAAAACTTCAATGACTTGCCCGCTAAATTGATTGCCCATTTCTTCACTTAAATTAGGGAGATCTAACGTATATCCTCGTCCGCTGTACATGTAGTCCTAACGTCAATTTAGGCCTGGTTCTGTTTTTTCCTTTCATTTCTTCTTGTTATTTTTATTAAAAGAAACAAAAACAACTCGTTGCAATGTGTTTGGTTGAATATTATTGCCATTTTTTGTTTTTCAAAATAAGAAAACCATACAAACTTTACAAAAACATAAAAATTATGTTTTTATGTGTTTTCAAAACCAATTTTTTTGGTCATAAAAACATCACATCCCAATTTTCCACCGTCTTCTTATGTGTTCTTTTTCAACCTCGTTTTGCCTTCTTTTCTCTGTGTTTTTTTTTTATCCCGTGTTTTCAACGTCTTTATTGCTCCTATTTCTCCATTTGAGGTATACCTGTTTCCTGTTTCAAATACTTCTTTGTTTATTCCCTCGTTTGTTGTTTCATTTGCTGCTATTGCTTTTGGGATTTTCCTCTAAGCTACTATGCCCTGATTAGTAATCAACTAATTGTATTAACTTTAGTTGATTCTATCAGCTAACTATTAGCTGATTTGACTAAAAAATTATATTAGCTTTTTATCTTTGATGTTTGATAAAATTAGTTATTTAGTATTAACTGTTTATGTGTAAAATAATTTATGAAAACATGAATTTAAAAAAATTATAAGGATATAATTATTATATATTTTAATATTTTGTTGAATATTCTTATAACTCATGTATTGTTGTAAGATTCTCTTGTTTTTTTTGTAGATCAATAAAAGTCTTATAACTCATGTCTTTAGCACTTTCTCTTTTTGATATAATCTCTGCCAATGATTTAAACTTCAAGGTGCATTGACCTGGATTATGATCTTGTTGTATTTTGTTGTATAGGTGAGTTTATAAGAAAAGTAACTTCAAGCGACTGATTATCAAGGGGACTTGATGCATTTGTATTTGATGAATCTTACTAGCTGATCATTCCTGTCCTGATTAGTACCAGTCTTCACACTTGTATCAGAAGTTTCATGCACACTCTGGTTTTCTTTTCTTTTCTTTTTTTTCCATCTAGGGTATTTCCTTATTTTGAATTACATGACTCTCCAAATTATTTATTTTGTTGTTGTTGATAGTTACTGTTTGTACTCCATTACTAATTAACAAGGGATATGTGTTATTTGTGCCCTTACTTCTTCCTCAGCTTTGCTTTTCTTAGGGATCCAGATCTTGGCTTTGTCCTTCAAGTGAGGCTGCCAGAGCCACAGGTGAGATAATTGTATTTTGTCTTCAATCAATTTACCACCTTCATCATACCTCATTATAGGAATGGTTTCAGGCATGCCACTCAACTTCAACACATAACCTAGCATAACCCGCTTTCTTAATGTTTGCAGTGTTCTCATCCATGGCAAGAAGTGTGCCAATGTAGCTACCCAAGTAACTTAGTCCTTCCGAAGACTAATACCCAAGAAGAACCTTGTGCATGTTAATTTATGTAGATGAAGTTCTGATCTTTTCTCTATCTAGCTTAAAACCCAATTCCCATTTTCTAAAGAATAAAGATTTACCTTGTATGTGCAAAGGCCCTAAGTCCGTCACCCTAGTCACCATTTCAACTAAAAATAATCGAAAGATGAATAGGTCATCTTCTGTGATGAGAGTGGTTTGGAGACTCCGTTTTGTTCCAGTTGAGTTCTGCCCAATGTTAAACACTCGGGTATGCCATCCTCTTATCCAGAAAGTATCCTACAAGGGACAACTGTCATTTGTTACCTCCTACAACACAGCTTCTAGTGGGGACATAGGTCCCTCTGCAACACCAAGAACAAATCGCAAGCTTCCAAAAGTTTACGGATCTCCTACAACCTAACTCTAGGTTGGATTTTTTACCTTCCACAGTGGACTGTGAGGTGGGGAGGGTGTGGGGCTGGCAGATAGAGGAGGAAAATCTATCGCCATTGGAGGAGATGGAGATAAGGATGAAGCCCCGGGTAACATTTTACCATTAACGATAAATTGTCAGAACTCGATGCTTAATAAAAAAAGCAGGCTGTTAAAAAAGGCAAAAACCTAGTTCAGACCAGATAGAAGAAGTAGTTTGAGTAGGAGAGCAAATGTAGAAGAAGAAGAAAAAGGTTAGCAAGAGAAACAAGAGGGTAGAGGCAAGGAGACATTCAAAGAGAGCAGGTTTCATGTTTTGGTGTAGGCGGAGGATTAGAGAGAAGGGCAGACAGAAGGAGGAGAAAACTCATGGCTATAATGTGAAATGTTATCTTAAAACATCTTTGGTTGAAAGTACATACATACATTGCATTGGTTGTGATTGCATATGAAAATAGGATGGAGTTAAAGTGCAATGAATTGGAAACGTTGCAAAAAAGGATCCAGGACTTTTCTACTGAACTTGCAGTGAAAGGGATACCAGTCGAGACTCCATGGCCTATATCCAACCAACAGAAAGCCTAAATGTCTAGAATGGAATGATAATTTCGTAAGGCAGCTAACCACAGGGTTTAGAAACATGATTATTGTTGTAAAGGACGTTCTCGAAGTTGTAAGGGGAGGCAAGTCCCTTTTCATCGTAAGTTCACATCAAACTATCTTCGTCGTTAGTGATTGTTCTTTGATGTTGAAGTTTCTCTAGGATTGAATATAGGAGCTCAATCTCCATTCTCGAAGATGTATTATGTATATTAGTCCATATTGACAAGTACGTCTTAGAATTTTCAAAAGCCTCAACCACTTTGATGTTATTATTATTAGACAGAAGCTAAAGCTTCGGGAACATGTTTTAAGATTTGTTTCTCTTGCCCAATATGTCATTCCGCGAAATAACAGTGTTGCCATTGCTAACTTTCTGTTTGAAAGATGAAGAGTTTAAATAGGGCTTTAGGCTAGGATTTTTATGTCCTGGAGTACAGAACATTTATTATTATATTATAGGATGTGCATCCTCTATGAATTCTGGTTAGGTCGGTTGTGCTAGGCTCAAGTCCAGGCTCAGGCCTAGGAATAGATGGCCCATTCATAAACGGCGGCTTCCCACTTGTAAGGGAAGGTCTAAACTTAGTAAGTATTTTTCAGATATAAATTTATTACCTCATCATGATAAAGATACAACTCTCGAGAACCCTATTATTCTTTATTCACTAGCCGCCAAAACCCTCACTAAAAGACTACCTTGAGCGTTGGAGGGGTCTACCGGTAATCAACCCCCGGTGTGCCTTATTGTTTTGCAAGAATCTGCAAATCAGAATCAGTCAATCTCATAGATCCAAGTGGCAGCGCCCAGCCCTACAAGAATCCTACATAACCAAATCCAAATTCTAACCATATTTGATTGTTTTTTTCTCAAATCTCCACCACCATTTACTTAAGAGGGTTTCAATTTTAATGACAAAATCTTCCACACCTATTCCACATTGTTCTTTTCTTAAACAAACTAATTGAAGGGACGTCACAAATTTTCTAGCATTTAAAGCTCCTCCCAAAAGAAATCAGCACCTTGGTTGGTTACTTCACAAAATACTCTTATACAGTTATACTCTTACAGGTTCTTCACTTGCATTGCATGTTCTTTTGGTGATGTTCATCAACGCAGGTACAAGCTACAATGATGATAGGTTATAGTAAGTAGAATACATAATCACTCAACGGTACCAAACCTCGCTTGATGCTCCATCATTTCCCCCTTTTTCTTTCTAATTTCTTTACTCAACAGTTAACTTTCATTTAATTTCTAACTTCAACTTTTCTATCATTTCCATGCACTTATATGCACTCATATTAAACTATGGTTGTCTCATGATTATTTTAAACCATATTTATCATTTAATACTTTGTAAAAATTGTTGTTATTGATGCCACTTATAAGTAATTTCATTTAGTGATGGAAGCATTGAACAATATGAAAGATTTTAATGATTTTGTGGAAATTAATGAAAAAGACGGGGTACAAAATGATACCATAGAAATGTATTTAATTTCATTGATGGTTGAAGAAGTAAAGAAGAGAAATCAAATGACTACTAATTTTTCTAAAACTGGTTGAAAGAATATTAAGGCAATTCTTTAAACAAAATTCAATAAAGAGTATACTGATGTCCAATTGAAGAATAAGTATAATGGATTAAGAGCTAGATTAAAGAATTTCAAAGACTTACTCAAAGAAATAAGAATTAATTACAACTCTTTTACCGGTGAAGTTAATGATATAATTGAATGTTGGGAAAACCTATTTAAGGTCAAATACATTTTTGTTTTATTAATATAACCTAGTATATAATATTTGTTCTTATGTTTCCTTTTCATGATTATAGGTGTATAAAATGACTCACAAATTCAAAAAAAAAAGATGTAAGAAGTTTTCAGACTTGTGTTATATTTTTAGAGAAACTATTGCAATTGATTTGCATACATAATCTCCATCAAATAGTATAAAAGAGGAACATAAAATTGATGTTGATGAAGATTGCTCGTATAATGAAAAAGGAGATCAAGTTATAAGTTTTCCATTTAAGAGAAAGAAATTTCCTAAGAATATAAAGGCAAAGAAAACACATTCTAAAATTGTAGAAGAGATCTTAATTTTAATTGGTGAACAATTAAAAAGGAAGAATTATTTACTTAAGAAAAAACTGAGTGAAACATCATCCACTGCAGAAAATACTTCTAGAGCTTCATCAATCAAGCAAGAGTCTAATATAATGATGAAATGTCTGAATTTCTTAGTTGAAATGGGTATTAAAGGTGTGAAATATGGAAAATTGTAAAGGTTTTACATGATTCTCCACTTTACGGGGATATTTTTATGAAGAGGGTAGATGCAAAGAAGCTGGATTAGATTATATTGCTTTAGTTATATTCTCATGTTATTGCGTATCAAGTTCTTATTAATTTGACACTTCTATATTAAGCACTATTATATAGTTTAAACATTTTAAGTTTATATTTTGTATGAATATTCAGTTAAATGTTATGTCTATGTTTTATATTAATATTTTAAGTTTATATTTTGTATGAATTTTTTTTCAATATTTGATTAAACCTTTTGACTGAATGTTTTGTTAATTATTTAATTTTGACATTGTAGATACATAAATTCTTTATCAGATTATGATGATGAACAGACGAAGGTAGTCATTATTTCTCTAGCTGGGGAAAGAACAAATATTTTCATTTATAAAAGTAACTGTGTAGAACTTTTACTCTATTAGGTCATGATTGAATATTAGAACCTTTGAATGGAAATCCTAAAAAGATTTATGAAAACTTAAAATTGAGCAAGATAATGTTTTTGAGCTTATGTGATGAATTGAAGAGTTTACGAGACATAAAGGTAACAAGTCATTTGATTGTGAAAGAACAAGTAATACTTTTCTTGATGACTATAGGACATAGGGAGACAATTAGAATCAATGTAGAACGTTTTCAATATTCGACTTAGACAATTTCAAAACACTTTCATAAAGTCTTATATGAAGTTAATCATCTTACAAAAAAAGTCATCACTCCACCATCCTTTACTAATACACTTCCTAAGATTCATCATAATTTAAAATTATTTCCATATTTTCAAGTACATTCATATATTTAATTACTATTTTAATTATGTTCTTATGATTAATAATTCTTTTAATAGTATAGTTTTATTTTTTAGGATTGTATAAGAGCAATAGATGATATAAATATTGATGCATATGTTTTGACCGATGAACAAATACCGTACAAGGGTAAAAAAATTAATACAACCCGAAATACTATATATTGCTGCTCATTTAACATGTGTTTTGCCCATGTAATGGCTGGATAGGAAAGTACTACAAATGACTTTAGAGTTCTTTTAGAAACAATGACAAATCTAACGAATCAATTTTCTATTCCTCCACAAGGTATTATATTATTTTAAATAAATATAGTAATTATGATTATTTTTAATATCTTTTTGTTAATATTAAGTTCTTTTTATGTTAGGTAAGTTCTATTCGGTTGATTCAGGCTACACCAATATGCCTAGATTTCTTATGTCATACCGAGATGAGAGATATAATTTGTGAGATTATAGAGGAAGATGAAGACTTCAAGGTCCATAAGAATTGTTTAATAACAAGCATTTTTAATTAAGAAATGTTATTGAAAGATGTTTTGGTATTCTAAAAGCAAGATTCCCTAGACTTTCAATTGTGTCGAGTTATGATATCAAGAAACAAAAATTCATCATTATTGTCTATTATATTATGCACAATTATATTAGAATTTATGGACAAAGCAATGAATTATTTGACATTTGTGTTGAAAATGAAGAACAAATTAAGAAAAACGAAAATGAAGATGCAAATTCTTAAGCGGATTATAATATCACTCCAACAAAACTTTGAAGTATGTCTTAAAAGTAAGATAAAATTGTTAAACAAATGTGAGATGATTATATTAGTTCAAACTGATTTATGTTTTTTTCTTCAGTAAATGATAATACTATTATGTTTTGAATAATTATAATACGATGGATATATTTTATTGATTAGAATGACTTAGTCTAATTTTCTAATTTATATAATTTTGTTATATACAATTAATGTACTAATTTCGTTAATTATATAAATATGCATATATTTTATTTCTAACCATAATGATAATTAATTAATTTAAAAACATAATATATTTTATTAAAACTAATTAACATAAGAATATAATTTAAAAAATAAAAACATGATGATAAAACTATTTTTTTAAAAATTTTTATTACAAATCTCAATCAAATAAGTTTTTGTTTATAATTTTAATATTAAAAATCTCAAATCAAACTGATAAAATCAAAATAAAAAAACAAAGATGGAATCAAATGACACCTAAATATTTGCTAACGTCTTTTAAAAGGTCTAATTATTCTTTAAAAAAGTTGATTCCACAAATACAAGTAGCTTTTGTTTTATAATTCTGATAAATGTTAAAATTATTTGTGGTGGGAAATGCTTCCAGTGCTGTGAACTGTGAAGCATTATTAATAAATACTTGTAAAATGTCCATTCTTGTCAATTATTTTCAATCAGATCCTAGCTGAAGTTGAGTCGTCAAATTTTGTAATATATAGAAGAAAATAAAGTTCCTAATTATTGTTAGGTATAAGCAAATTGGAAACTTCTCGCTAATATAACCTGTCCTAGTAATTCTGGAATATCTCTTTTTTAGTCTATCCTAACCATCCATTTATAGAAGACCTCAAATTTTCTGTCCCAATAATCTTGGTTTTACTCTGTCCCCATCTATCCTAGTAATTCATTTATATGAATTTATCGCCTATTTATGTGAACTCGTATAAATAAATGGTTAAGATAAACTGGAAGACCTCAAATTTTCTGTCCCAATAATCTTGGTTTAACTCTGTCTCCATCTATCCTAGTAATTCATTTATATGAATTTATCGCCTATTTATGTGAACTCATATAAATAAATGGTTAAGATAAACTGGGGTAAAATTAGATCAAGATTATTGGGACAGTGGTTCACGTCCCCTTATATAATATGATGGAATGTATTAATTATAATGAGAGGAGAAGTAGATTGTGGGGTCTGGGCGGAAGTGATGGGATTCCAAAATCAAGAGATTCCATGATTGTTCCTTATTATATTAAAATATGTAATGCCGTTGGATTGGGAATTCAACATGCGCTATGATTAAGAAAGAAAGAAGGCGAAGAAGTCTCCTAGGTAAGGTCCATTGGTTTGGACGGTTTTCCACTCGGATTGGACACTGGGTCAACTTCCTACTCCTTGGAGAGCAGTAGGAAGTTGCTACAAAGATTTTGAAAAAAATCTTTGGAGAGAAGTAGGAAGTTGCCACAAAGAGTTAATAATTTCTGATGTAGCAAATTCTAACTTTTAGTTGCTACAAAGATTTAAAAAAAAAATCGAATATAAACATTTAATCTACTAGATGATCATTTCAATGAACAATTAATTGTGCATATAAGAAATCAATTAAAAATAATCTTAAAAATAAAAGAACAGAAAAGAAATTTAATATACAAATGAATGAAGCACCTAATAATAAGACGCAATTATCTCTTAATTTACAAAATTCTAAAGGCTTTTGCTCTCTTTAACTAAAGAGGATTAACCAACAATGGCCATAATTACTACTAACTTTTAATGAAGCTACTCTAATGTCTACTAAAGAGAAAAAGAAAACAATATGGAAAGTTGAAAAATGCAAATGAAACTTAGGATGATCTTCTTCCTTTTCTTTGACTCTATTTATAGTCACTTTAATCCATTGTTTCAAAAATTAGATCGAACCGACTAATTCAGTTGAAATAAATATAAACCAACTTAATTTTTGATCTAATTTATATTATATAATGCTTATAATAAAAAATTAGTTGACTAAGTAATAAATTAAAATATTAATTGTCATCTCTTTGGACACGTGGGATTCACTATCCTTTTGAGCATGCGAACCTACCACGACTGGCACTTAGTTTTTTATCGGAAATATTTCATAAATCTTTTGAATTTTAATTAATTTTTTAATTTTGATACATTTTAATTAATAAATTATAT
>JANIJH010000005.1:68847915-68864218 GCA_024520975.1 Erythroxylum areolatum
CTGAATGGTATAAGGAAAATAACATAATGTATGTAGGGTAGCTAAGAGGGGGAGAGAAGAGAGAGAAAGGCATTCAGCAAGAAATTAGTAAGAAGTGAGATTTTAGATAGAGAGAGCTAATATTCTCTTTGAGGAGCAAATTCCTGCTCTGGTATAAGAAGTGGTCTTTGGATTCACTTGTAATAGCAGTGTTTATCACTGATTATACTCAATAATATACTGATCTCTAGCATACTAAGCTAGAGTTTCTAACATTGGTCCGACCTGCCAGATTTCCCAATCCCAGGAGCGAGGATCAACTCTTTTTTTTTTTTTGGAGACTAGAGAAGTTATCGCAACTCACCTGGATGCCACCCAAGGTGTTCGATAGGGTGGATGTGTTGGAATCCCGTATGGTGAATCTGGAGGCTAGGGTGGAAGATTTTTAGGGGAAATGTAGTAAAACTTGCTGCTGGAGATGAGTAAGATGATGGGCAAACGACCGGAGGAGGGACAAAGTAGTGGCGAAGCCTCAGGAAGGGGGCCTAATGTGGCAAGAGAGAGGAATCTATGTTCGAGGCAGTCCAACCTGATGGAACACTCCTATAACACCATGGAAGAGTATAGAATGTCAGTTCGTAAAGTGGAATTACCTATGTTTGATGGGTCTAATCCCGTAGGGTGGATTCTAGGGCGGAAGTGTATTTTGAAGTGCATAATATGTCTGAGCCGATAAAAATGAAGTTAGCTCTATTGAGTAGGGAAGGTTCCACCATACATTGATTTAACCTTCTTCGCGAGACAAAGCAAGAGTTAGATTGGGAGAAGTTCAAGTGAGCTCTGATTGATCATTATAGAGGGAGAAGATTTGATAATCCCTTTGAGGAGCTATCAGATTTGAAGCAGACGGATTCGGTGGAGGAATATATTGAGGCTTTTGAGTTTATATCGTCGCAGGTAGGGCATCTACTAGAGGAGCAATTTATGGGATACTTCATGAGTGGCTTGATAGCTGATATTCGAAGGAGAGTACGAACATTTGGACCTGTGAACAGGTACCAACTGATGAAGATAGCAAGGGCAGTAGAAGAGGAGGTAAATGGCAAGCTGGGTGGTGTAGATGGTTCTGGTTCTCGAACACGCATTTGGTCTCCACATCGAGGGAATAATTTGAGGCGCAGCTTTTGGGTCAACCTGACCCATCACCGTGAGATGGAGGCTCCAAACCCGATGGGTTGAGGGCGATATTTGAGCGATATTGGAGCTGTGAGACACCGGGAACTTACAGGAGCTCCATCCGACTAGCATGCGCAGCATTGAATGGCCACCCCCCCAACGGCGACACCCACAGGCGGCCGGAAAGTGATTGGAGGGGACTGACAAAAAAATAGAAGGTTGCGTCATCTGTCATACCAATAGCTCATGGACCGAAAGGCAAAGGGCTTATGTTTCAGATGTGGGGAGAGGTTTCATCCTCTTCATCAGTGTGCTAAAAAACAGTTGCGATTACTGATCTTGGATGAAAATGGAAAAATAATCGCATTGGAAGCAGAAACTTAGGAGGAGAATGAGATAGCTTTGGAATGCCGAACCATGGGGGTGATTGGAGTGAATGGAGCACTTATATAGGAGAATAAAACTACGTGTTTGACTGGAAGGCTACAGGGAGTACCAATTGCTATTTTAGTGGATAGTGGAGCCAGACACAATTTCATCTCTTTTGAGTTGGTGAATGGGTTGGGGCTGACCGTAGGGACAAGCAAGGCATTGGGAATCAGATTTGGAGATGGCCATCAGGTGACTATTCAAGGGAAGTGTTTGAAAATTCCTATTCAAGTGGGAGACTTAGAGTGGAAGGATGCTTATGTCTTAGATTTAGGGGGAATGGATGTGATCCTAGGGGTTGCTTGGCTACAAACTCTAGGAAAGGTTATGGTGGATTGGAAGGAGATGACTATGCAATTCTGACATGAAGGGCAAAGTGTTCAATTACATGGAAATGCAGGATTTTAGTCACCACCACAGAGAGACAGTGTGTATCTTGAAGATTCAGTGAGCTTACATGGTCTCTTTACTATCTTAAGAGGTGAATTCTCTTCGGTTAATGAGGTACCAATAATGGAAGAACAGCAGATGCAACTTACCAGCAGTGAAAATAGGGAGCTGAACCTAGTGTTGGATAAGTTTCCGGGGGTATTTTTAGAGGTGCAAGGGCTACCTCTGAAGAGGAACCAATCACATGCTATTGTGTTGCAGCCGGGGCAAGGTCCTATTAGTGTGAGACCCTACAAATATCCTCATCATCACAAGGATGAGATTGAAAGGCAAGTGCATTAAATGTTGCAAATGGGAATCATCCGTCCTAGCTCTAGCGCCTATTCCAGCCCGATGATCTTGGTTAAGAAGAAAGATGCTTCATGGAGAATGTGTGTAGACCATAGAGTACTCAATCGGGTCACCATACTGGACAAGTACCCTATTCCGGTGGTAGATGAATTGTTAAATGAGTTGAATGGTGTGGGATTCTTTTCTAAGTTAGACCTTAAATCGGGTTATCATCAAATTAGGGTCAAGAGGGAGGATATTTATAAAATGGCCTTCCGCACACATGATGTCCTCGTAATGCCATTTGGGTTGACCAACGCTCTAGCCACATTTCAGTCAGTTATAAATGATATCTTTAGGCCTTTCTTTAGGAGGTTCGTGTTGGTTTTTTTTACAACATTCGCATCTATAGTGTTGATTGGGATACTCATCTTTTGCACTTGGTGAATGTTTTGGAGGTTTTACAAGTTAATCACTTTATAGTTAATAAGCAGAAGTGCAGTTTTGGAAGAAGAACCGTAGCTTATCTGGGTCATGTAATTTCTGCACATGGAGTAGCAGTTGATCCAATCAAGTGGTCTTGTGTGGTGAATTAGCCCATGCCTCATAACGTGAAGGGGTGAGGGGATTTATCGAGTTGACAAGATACTACCACAAGTTCATTATGAACTATGGAAAAATAGCCAAACCTCTTACTGAATTAACAAAGAAAGATGGGTTTCATTGGAACTCAGCAGCATTGGAGTCATTTGACACTTTAAAGAGGACCTTAAATACATCCCCAGTATTAGCTCTCCCACACTTTTCTCAGACTTTTGAGGAGGAGTGCGATGCTTCGGGCAAGGGGTTGGTGCGATATTGATGCAAAATAGAAGACCTATTGCCTACTTCAGCAAGGCTTTATCTGACAGTAATCTGTCCAAATCTGCTTATGAGAAGGAATTGGTGGCACTAGTTTTAGCAGTACACCATTGGCGTCATTACTTGTTGGGCCGACCCTTTGTTGTTTATTCGGATCAAAAAAATCTCCGTTATTTGCTTCAACAAAGAATTTCCACTACGAACCAACAATGTTGGATGACTAAGTTACTTGGGTATCATTTTGAGGTAATTTATAAGTCGGGCCCCAAAAATAAAGCTGCTAATGCTTTGTCAAGAATTTGTGAAGAGGCTGATTTGGGGAGCATTACCTCATACCCATTGTGGGCTGATCGTCAAGTTCTTCAACAAGAGGTGGAAAAGGATCATATGCTCGGTGGAATTATAAAGGAATTGTAGCAAAATCCAGCCGCAAAGAAAGGGTTTCTTTGGCACCAAGGAGTTCTCTTACACAAGGGAAGGTTAGTAATTTCAGCCCAATCCACTTTCATTCCTGCCCTTTTAAAGGAGTTTCACTTGTCACCTATAGGAGGCCATTCGGGTTTTCTTCGCACATATAGACGAATTGCTCACAATCTTTATTGCATTGGTATGAAGAAGTCTATTCAAGACTATGTTAAGTCTTGTGATACATGTCAAAGACTAAAATATGCAGCAACTTCTCCAGGGGGTCTGTTACAACCCTTACCGATTCCAAATCAGATTTAGGAAGATATCTCCATAGATTTCATCACAGGACTTTCAAAATCTAAGGGATATGAAACAATCTTGGTTGTGGTGGATAGATTATCAAAATATGACCACTTTATTCTTTTGAAGCATTCGTATATTGCCAAAAGCGTGACTTAAGTATTTGTTAAAGAGGTAATCCGTTTACATAGAATCCCATCACTAATCATAAGTGATCGTGATCTTTTGTTTATAAGTTATTTCTGGAAGGAATTATTTCGACTTTAAGGCACTATGTTTAAAATGAGCTCATCCTATCATCTAGAGAGGAATGGACAAACCGAAGTTCTTAATCGATGTTTAGAAACCTATTTACGATGTTTTGCTTCCGAACAGCCCAAACATTGGTCCCATTGGATTTCTTGGGCTGAACTATGGTACAACACTACCTTTCATGTATCCACAGGTTCCATTCCGTTTGAACTAGTTTATGGCAGAAAACCCCCAACCATAGTTCGATACTTACAAGGTGAAACCAAGGTGGAGGCTGTGCCACGGGAATTGATTGATAGAGATGAGGCTTTACTTCAGCTGAAACACAATCTTCAAAAAGCTTAGGATTAGATGAAGAAATTTGTAGATAGGAAGAGGACTCCATTATCCTTCACGGTGGGCGAATGGGTATTTCTCAAGCTCTGTCCCCACAAACAACTTACTGTGGCCCAGTGAGTTAATCAGAAACTAGCTGCCAGATGCTTTGGCCCTTTTCAAATCCTGGAAAAACATGGTGTTATTTCCTACAAACATAAACTTCCACTACACTCTAGGATCCATCCCGTGTTTCATGTGTCTCAATTAAAGAAAGTTGTGGGGCACTACACAGTTGAAGAAAACTTGCCTGAAGGTATGGAGGTCGAAGTAGAAGATGTGGTGGAACCAGAATCTGCACTAGCCAGCAGAGCTATTACAAAGGAAGGTCACTCAACTCGACAGTGGTTGGTTCAGTGGAAGGGTAAACCAATGGAGAATGCTACATGGGAAGACAAATTTGTCCTTCGGAGCCAATTTTCTCATTTTAGCCTTGGGGACGAGGCAACTCTTCAGGAAGGGGGCAATGTTAGGCCTAATGACAATAGCAACAAGCCTAGGATATGGGGAGTGCACTCAAGGAAAAAGAAAAGGGAGGCTGAGGGGAAATGACGTCAGAGTTAGTTAGGATTATGGGGGACTGAATGGTATAAGGAAAATAACATAATGTATGTAGGGTAGCTAAGAGGGGGAGAGAAGAGAGAGAAAGGCATTCAGTAAGAAATTAGTAAGAAGTGAGATTTTAGACAGAGAGAGCTAATTTTCTCTTTTAGGAGCAAATTCCTGCTCTGGTATAGGAAGTGGTCTTCGGATTCACTTGTAATAGCAGTGCTTATCACTGATTATACTCAATAATATACTGATCTCTAGCATATTAAGCTAGAGTTTCTAACATTTACATCAATAGGGTGATTATGGAATGAAAGGCTCCTTTGTCACTCGTGTTTCGGATCTACCAATCTCTACGGGGTAAGAATTATTCATGTCTTCATCGACATGTTTGTTGCCTGTTGTCTTTCCTTGTCTATCTTCTGAGATGCCTTCTTTTATATAGATATGGTATGTTATTGCTCGTTCATTTAACAATACTGACTTGGAGTTCTCCTTCTTCAGTAGATAATCGGAAGCCTTATCATAGTGTTAATTTTGTTATTGCGCATGATGAGTTCACACTATCTGATCTAGTTTCCTACAATTTTAAGGTAAAAGCTGCATCTAGTTTCCTACAATTCTTCAAAAAATGAATTAGTCTGTATTCACTTGAAAAGCTGCATCCAGTGGCTGACTTGATTGTTGGTTTTGCACAATTATGCTAATGGAGAAGGTGGAAACGATGGAACCAATGACACTTTAAGCCAGAATTGTGGCTTTGAAGGTAAGTTTTCATGTTTACTATGCTAACATGAAAACCATAGTTAACATGCAGCACAGTGGATGTATAGAGAACAAAAAGAACACGAAAGCCTGTTACCTCCATTTTCAATCTTGATTGTGCTTATTTCTTTATATTAAAAGAACCACGCAAGAACTGGTAGCCTATGTTGGAGAGCAAGATCAAGTTAATGTGAAGACAGGTTCATATGCCACTGTGAATTAAAAGTTAGACTATGGCAGCTCATTTCTTCTTTGCGCGGTAATATCTGTTATTGGTTATTAGTTTTCTTATTCATATTTGACTAACATCAATTGTTTATAATCTCTGCATTTAAAGGAAATGTTCAAGAATATGGTGAAATGGAAAGCTAAGGTAGAGCAACAGATGCTATAGATTTCAAATTTTGTTATCACATTGAAGGTGTCAAAGAAAATATGGTAAACGAAGCTTATGAAATCAAGATGTAGCAAATAGGAAAGAATAATCTTAGTGGGGTAACTAGCTTTAGTGTCAAATTAGATTGTTTGTACAGGAACACGTATTTTTTTTGTAATCTCAACATTTATAATTTGTAACTAGTCTCTGTATTTATTATTTTATTTATAAGAATTGTTAAGGTTGTAATTAAAATCTTATATACAAAGAATATACTTTTATTGGTATAATTTAATGATATTTTACCTTTTATATACAATTTCTCAAATTATCAATTATTTTTATATACTAAATTTTAAAAAATTCTAAATATTATATGTAATAATATAGATTAAAAATGCCACAAATAATTATAATTAACATGGTATAATATTTTTGAAAAAAATATATTAAAAATTTGCAAGCATTACCTTTCTCTTTGAAATATCCTACTCCCCTCAATTACAAGCCTACAACTTAACAACTATTCTAGGTGTCCCAAATGCCCCTATTGGATCAAACTAAACCTTTTCTTTAAATCTTTGTAATCTTCACTGATATGAATCCATAATCTATATGGAAGCTATAATATTTATTTGTGTTCTTCCACAGATCCACACAAGAGATGTAAGAGGAGGTCTAACTTGCTTTTGTTATGAAAATAATTTAAATTTCGATTCAGGTCTTAAAAAGGCAGCTACCAGTTGTAGCTCTGCTTGGACACCTCTTCTTTGCAATAGTGTTCATGTCAAGCATCCTTTCCTTTCTTCTCACTAGTTTGTCATCCAAATTCATCATCGCCTACTTGACTTTTATCATCATTGTATAACCGTGTTGTTTGCGCAAACCTGTCGGGTGACCGCTCTTCCTCCTCAAGACCAATAAACCTTTACACTCTTTATTTCCTCAAAATTGGGAGCTTATCCATCAGTAAAGACTTCCACATGATTTGAAGCCTTCGTAAACCTTTCTCGTATTCTATATCCACCATATAAGGGATGAAATTTCAATTTTGTCTAATGTTGTAAAGTTTTGCCTAACATCTGGACAACATCGAAAACAAAGCGCTAAAAAATCTCAAGATCTGCACTTGTTGCTTACAAAATGTGACTCAAAGAATGACTTTAATTATTTAGATTTCGAAGTAATATTCTCTTGTTGCCTTTTTTTTAATGTGGATGGAAAAGTGTTAGGTTCCTCCTTTATAGTTCACCAAACACAATATTCTCCTTATACATAGCAAACAATCCTACAACAGCCTTAATTTATCAATTCAGACACATAACAAAAAATCAACGGTGGTAATGGAAATATTACTACTTAACTCAGTGTTCAAATAAAAGACAGTAAACATATGAAAATAAGAAGACCAACCAACCCTAGGCTACAACTCTCTAGAATAATCTCTCTCTCTTTTTCCACTTTCCTTTTATGATTTGATTGTCTGTCCTTCCCATTCATCCTCCTATCTTTCTCTCCCGCATGTAGTTATTTTGTAACTGTCTCAGTAGATTGTTCCATCTAAGCATCATTTACTATTTCCCTATTTTGCCCCTTTTTTCTCCTGTAATACACTTTATGAATTGGATGCTTAACAATACCCCCTAATGATAGCCACCTTGTCCTCAAAGTGAAAGGTAGGGAATTGCGCCTGGATAAGGTCAAAAGATTCCCATGTGTTTTCCCAAATTAGCAGCCCTTTCCATTGGATCAATACTTCTAACACATTGGAAGAGTTAGTCTAAACTTAATACATGTTCTAATTGTAGTAATAATTCTAAGTCTTTGATGAGACATTATAGGAGAGGTTGGCTAGAGACCTTGATATCGATAACCTTTTTGAATTGTGATATATGAAAGACTGGATGGATACGGGCATAAGGGGAAGTTCCAACCTATAAGCAACTTTCCCAAGTTTTTCAACGGCAACAAAAGGTCTATAGTATCATAGACTGAGCTTCTCATTAGGGTGAGAAGCTAAAGAATGGAACCTATAAGGTTATAGTTTCAAAAATACAAAATCTCCCATTTGAAATTCAAGTTCACGCATCCCTAAAACCAAAAACTTCTTCATTCTTCTTGGGCCTTCATTAGATTTCTTTTGAGTTCATCAAGTATTTAATTCTACTCCTTAGGTTGTATATTTACCTCTTCCACTATTGAATTATTCTCTCCAAATCTTAATAGAGTAATGGAATCATGTACATATAAGGCTCTAAAAGGGGTCATGCTGACAACCCCCATGATAAATAGTATTATACCAAAATTCTACCCATAGAAGTCATTTCGTTCATTGTTTTGACTTTGGTCTAGAAAAACATCGTAAATAAGTCTGTAAACTTTGATTGACCAACTCTATCTGTCCGTCAGTTTTTGGATGGTAGGCACAACTAAGTTTAAGAGTTATACCTGAAAGGCGAAACAATTCAAACCAAAATTGACTTACGAATACCCGATCTTGATCTAAAATGGTGGTGTGTGGGTACTTGTCTAGCTTAAAAATCTCCTGAACAAATATTTCATCCACTTGTTTTACTGTGAATGGGTGTTTGAGGGGAATGAAGTGACTATACTTGGATAGTTGATCCACTACGACAAATATAGTGTCGTAACCATTGGCTTTGGGCAATCCTCCCATGAAATCTATGCATATATCCTCCCAAAATTGGGCGGTATTGAAAGGTTTTGTAATAAACTGGCTGGTCTAAGGGCTTCATACTTATTTCTTTGGCACACCTCACATGCTACTACAAATTATCAAACATCCTGTAAAACTTCCCAAAACATTCCGGCTATTAGCCTTTTGTAAGTTCTGAAAAATTTGAAATGAGCCCCAGTTGGTGAAGAATGGAAGTCATGCAATAGTGTTGGCATTAAAGAGGATCCTTTTGGTATTACCAACTGCCCTTTATAAAGCAAGGTTCCTTGTCGTAGAGAATACCATGAGTGGGCATTAGAGCCCTTTAATAAATCTAGCATAATCCGGTGTAGCTAGCATTTGTCGCTACTTCTTTTATAAGCCCCTCAATTTGTGGTGTCTATATTGTAGATATTGCTACCAACTTTACTCTTTTAGATAATGTATCGACAACCCCATTTTCTTTCCTGGGCTAATACTGGATTTCAAAATTATATCCCATTAACTTGATTACCCATATTTGCTACTCTTCCCCTAGTAACCCTTGCTCCATTAAAAATTTGAGACTTTTCTCATCAATTTTGATTACCAAACATCATCCCAATAAGTAATATTGCCATTTCTGAACAACAAACACTATGGCCATCAAGTGGCTTATATAAGCTAATGGATGCCCTCTTTGTATTAAAACAACTCCTAGGCCCAACCCAGATGAGTCAATTTCCACTATAAAAGGTTTCTGGAAGTTTGGCATAGCTAATACAGGCACTGTAGTCATAGCCCTTTTTAAATTTTCAAAAGATTCACCAGCTTCCAATGTCTATCCAAATCTGTTTTTCTTCAACTGCCTTATGAGAGGCTTTGCTATCTTTCTATAACCTTTAACAAAATTACAGTAATAATCAATGAGACCCAAAAAATTCGCTTAACATTTTTACATATTTTGGTACTAGCCAACTTAACATGGACTCCACCTTTTCTGGATCGGCTGCCACCCCCTCAACTGAAATTATATGGCCCAAATATTCAATCCTTTCACTTCTAAAAATACATTTTTTTTAGTTTACCACTAGGTTGTGCGTTTGTCAATCCGAACAGCATGACTCAAAATTCGTCGTGACCATTGTGGGTGCAAAAAGTTATCTTCCCCTCATCCCCCGCAGCAATACAAATCTGATAATACCCTGACTTAAGATTTAGTTTTGAAAATATCTTTGCTTCGCCTAGTTCATCAAGTAATTCATCAATTGTTGGGATTGGATATTTATCTACCACAATGATCTTATTCAGAGCCCATAATATATATAGAATCTCCAACCAGCTTCTTTTTTTTAACTAGTAATACCAGGCTTAAGAAGGGACTACTGTTGGGCATAATTGATCTAACTTCCAACATCTCTTGAATTATTTTCTCAACTTTGTTCTTCTGATAGTAGGGGTAATGGTATCACATAAACTTAAGAGGTTGTTTCCCTTCCACCGGTCTAATGGAATGGTCTCTAGCTCGTTTTAGTGGTAGGGTGTTCGAGTTGGTGAATAAATCCCAAAAGTTGTATAGCAGCTCCAAAATCTCACTTTCTTCGCTCATTGATTCCAACACCTTTGTATCCATTACTACCCTTAATTATACTACAAAACCTTGCCCAATATCTTTCACTGACTTCATAAGAGTTCTCATAGTGACTTCCATATTTGACATAGATGGGCCACCCTTCAAATTGAACCATTTCCCATCAATTTTAAACTTTAAAGTAAGCAATTGTCAATTTGTTTTTACTTCTTCCAGTCGTGACTACCACTCTACACCCAATATGATGTTAACATTTCCTTATTAGAAAGGAAAAAATTCTATTCAATCTTAATCCCTTGAACCTTTAGCTTTATACCTTTACAGACTCGTTGTTCCTTAATTTGAAACTCATCTCCTATTATTACTTCGAATCCTTTAATAAGCTCAATTTTTGAACCCATATCTTTAACTAGAAACTCAGAGATGAAGTTATGGCTTGTACCACTGTCAACTAGAATGCGTACCTCAAGACCATTTAATTCACCAATCAACTTAAAGGTCTTATACTGGCTGATTCCAGCCATTGAATGAGCTGACAACTCAATTTGAGCCTCTTTTATAATCGTCTCAGTCCTCATTTCCTTAACCACTTAGGTCCCAAAAAAACTAACAACTCCCCATCTATGTCTTCCCCTTTGACTACCAACAGTTGTAGTTGACGATTCCGGCACCTATGAATTAGCCCAAAAGGTTCATCACATAGGAAGCAAAGGGCCCTCGCTAACTTATTATGAATCTCTTCATTTGTCAGTCGATGATAAGGTGGTTGTCGATCTCTGGCTATTGACTATCTTGATCCTTCGGTAAAATGGTTGGTATGGGGAGGAAATCTGGCTTGGGTTGGATTGAAGGGAGTTTGTGTTTGGGTGTTGTCAGTGTGGTGATTCGAGTTGGTTGGTTGTGTTTGATGGGTAGAAGTTGGGTGAATTGATTTTTTAATTAAAATGGGTCGGTTGGGATTTTTTGGGTTAGGAGTTGAATGTTGGGTGGAGTGATAAGAGGAATGGGTTGAGATATATGTGTTTGGGCTAGTGGATTGAAATGCTGAAGGAAACAATTTGCTTTGGGATCCATTTAGATAACCCATAGTGGACTTGGGTCTCCCTATGGACTCTCTCATTAAATCTAAAATTTGGGTTCTATCTTCCACCTTCTAGGTTATCCCCATTAGTTAAGCTAATGTATTAGGCCCTAAAATTCTTAGTTTAGCTCGGATCCCCTCCTTCAAACCATTAATGAAAGCCCCCTTCAACCATTCTTCTGATAGATCGATCAATGGTGTTGTTAACTTCTCAAACCAACTTCTATACTCAACCACCATGCCCCATTATCAGAGTGACAGTAACTCCTCATAAGTCGTCCCCTCATGTGACGGTCAGAATCAGTCTAGTAAAGCTTTCTTGAATTCGTCTTAGTTTTGTGATAGGACTTCTGGATCTACCCATTGCAACCACGTCAAGGCTAACCGATCCATACAGACTACGGCAACTGAAGTTTTATCTCTCTCCACAATACGATTCACCACAAAATACCTCTCTACTAAAAAATCCTCCCTATCATATCTTCTCCAATGAACGCTGGTAGATCCAGACGTCGTGGTTTTTGCTACAATCCCACCATCGTATGTGGGGGTTCATTTCCCCCAACATGATGTTAGTTTTCCAACAACCCCATCTCTGGTTCTCTCTACCTCTGATTAGCGCCTTCATTCCTTTCTTCCTGTTCTCCCTCACCTCTCTAAGCCGTTGAATGCTCAGCAAGATCTTTTCACTATCTTTGTTGCTGATTGTTCTGGTAAACCATTGTCACTAGATCCTTAAGTTCATCGACAACTTCTCATATCGTTCGAATGTCATTCTCTAGTCCCCCTATTTTTCCAATTAGCTCTCTTTCTACTTGCTCTATCTTTGAATCCATCCTAATACTAACTATCACCCAGTCCCAATCGACTCTGATACCAAATATGTTAGATTCCTCCTTCACAGTTCAACAAACACAATATTTCCTCTGCACACAACAACCAATCCTATAGCAATCCTAATTTATCAACTCAGACACTTCAAAAAAAAATCAACGTTGGTAATGATAATATTGTTATTCAACTAGTGTTCAAATAAAATATAGTAAACATATGGAAATAGAAAGACCAACTAACGTTGTCGGAAATTCCTTTTAGGCTATAGCCCCACCTCCTAGACAAAATGCCCCACCCCTCTCTACAACTCTAGAATGATCTCTCTCTCTTTCCACTTTCCTTTTATGAGTCTATTGTCTATCATTCCCAAGGATGGATCCAGAAATTATTTTGAGTGGGGATAAAATATTTAAAGTACTCTTATATTATTGAAAAAGATACAAATATTTGTATATTTGACAAACAAAAAATTACATCATTATCTTGTGCTTCTTACATATAATCTATTACAAACGTTTCCTGCGAATCCTCATATTTTGATTGAAGATCATCTAAAATGACTTCTAAAGGAGGATGCTTTAAAGAGTTGGGGCTAGAATCCTTATTTGTAAGAGGCCTTTTGAGAAATTTGTCTATAACTGAAATCAAAGTTAAGTAATTAGAGAAAATATCAGATATACAAATAAAATATGTACATAAGAACATGAAAAAAGAATAATGTTATAAGAAAAAAAGTGTGTTTAAGAACTAACAGCTGCATTATTATCAAAAAGAAATAAGCTACAATTACTAATCCATCACTATTTTCAATTAATTATAAATTTCATATTTGATATTACTTAAAAAAATTTTAACCTTCAACCAATCACATTATAGCTCCCCTCTATGTCTAATGTCTCTCACTATTATTCAAAATTTTCGTCTTTAACATGTGGTCTTGTCCGTTTCAAAGTAGTTCAATACGATTTGGTGAACTAAGTTCAATACCATATGTCCGTATCTAATCCTTAAATAGGGATACGAAGTCATCTACGACACTTTTTCCTTTTCTGTAACAAGAAAATGAGTAACTATAATTCTTCTAAGTTGCGTCTTCACTAAAAGAATGTAAAGATTAAAACTGTACCAACTACCAAGATGAAGTGGGAATTTACCTATCAAATATCAAAGCCCTCAACCACATAGTAGCAGTAGAACGGGGTGAGCCTTATAAGGAATCCTTTCCACAATTGCGTTCAATATTTTAGTTATACCTATTCCTTTCTGGATACAATAGCAACACTATAGATTATTGTTTTTCACTTTGAGTGTAGTGGTTTTGGTGGAGTTAGGGGAAGAAGAAACCAAAAAAACAAAAAATAGTGTGTTGAAGAAGCCAAAAGGGTATAAAAATCTAAATAAAAAAAGTCAATTAAGCAAGTAGTTTTTATCTCTCTATTTGTGGGCTTTCATTTAAAAAAGTCATGGCTCAAACAATAGTAATTTTAATAAAAATGGATGGGCTCAGATTTTATTTTTTATTTGATATCTTAATATATCTATAATTGTTATTATTATTTTTTGTCACCAATTAAATTAATGGGGCAAAATTTTAATTTTTATAGGATCAAAACTTAAAATAATAATATTTTTATATAAAATTTTTTGGAGGCAGTGGAGGTAAGTGGGGGATCCGCCCTTAGGAAAGAACATAATGTAATTATTTATACATGTAAGAAACAAAGTCTTGAAGAACTACTCTGTAATTAACTAACTATTATTCTAACAAATTAATTGTTATAAAACAAGATACTAATAACAAAACTATAAATTAGAAATTAAGTATAACTTCAAAATTTCCAACCGCAACACCCTTCTGTGAATAATATCACCCCTCTTAAGCTAATGTGCAAAAGTAAATTTTGCATACTCATTTTGAAAAGAGGAAAAAGAAATTAAGATGGAGCCAACGGTTTGGTTTGAAAAGAAAAGAAATCATCAATTTGGTATGTATTGTTAGGAATAATTAGGACCTGGACAGAATAAGGCTGCAACTAAAACGAAACTAAAAATATTAAAAATAAAATAGACACACAAATTTTACGTGAAAAACTCCTAAATTAGGGTAAAAATCATGGGAAGGATAGAAGAAATTTACTATTGAAAAAATGTAGAATTACAAGGAGAAAAAACTAGACCCATAAAAAATTACATAATATTTTTTTGTCTCTCCCTTTTTTCTTTTTTTTTTCTCACCCCACTTCTCTCTCCTTTTATTTTTGTTTTGCTCATATGGATGCTTTCTCTTTGTTTATCTCCTGCTTATTTATAGGCAAGAGATTGAAGGTATTCTTGGCCAAATTGGCCAACTATTATTTGTTTTGTTGGGCATGTTAATGCCAACTAAGTTTGACAATTCTTCCACTTGAAGATTTGATTGAGAATCAATCATATCTTCACACAAAATTTTCTACCGTATTGCTTCATGTTGTTTACGTTTCTGTCAGGTCATATGAGGATCAACACCACATAAACTTATCAGTATTTATTGCTTTTGTCATAAAATCTGTCAAGTTATCCATTGTATAAATTTTCTACATGTCCACTATTCCTTTTTCCACTTTCTCACTAACAAAGTGATACTAAACTCTCACGTGCTTTGTCTTTGAATGAAGTGGTGGATTCTTTGCAAGAAGTAAAGCACTCTGATTGTCACAATATAGAGTAATATTCTCTTATTTATACCCAAGTTCTTCCAACAACATCTTCAACCACACTGCTTCTTTCCTGACTTATGTAGCTGCTATATTTTCTGCTTCTGTTGTTGATGTAGGCACAACTAAATGCAGTTTTGAAACCTAATTCACAGTCCCTCCAGCTAATGTGAACACATATCTAGTAGTGAATTTACTTTTGTTAAGATCACCTGCATAATCTGCATTAACATATCCTCTAACAGTAAAATCTAATCCTTCATAACATAATGCAACATTTGAGGTTCTCTTGATATATCTGAGAATCATCTTAACTGTATTCCAATGCTCTCAATCAAGATTCACTATGTATTGACTATCTACTCCCACTGTATATACAATATCTGGTCTTGTACAAATCATAGCGAACATCAAGCTCCCCACTACTGATGCATATGGTACTTGAGACATCTCTATCCTCTCTTCTTCATTGCTGGGACTCATACTTGAGGATAACTTGAAATTAATAAGAAGAGGGGTATAAATTGACTTGCAATCTTGCATGTTGAATCGCTACAAGATCTTTAAATAATTTTGAGAAAGCCAAATCTTCCTATTATTTCTATCTCATTGAATTTACATCCCTAGAATCTTGTTTGTTGGTCCCAAGTCCTTCATTTCAAATTCCTTAGCCAATTGTGCCTTCAATTCTTTGATACGATCATTGTTGGGGCCTGCTACTAATATATGGTCTACATACAACAACAAGACTATAAAATCAACTTTCTCAAACCTCTTGAAATATGCACAAGGGTATGCATTCAATCAGCTGTATCCAAGGCTCATGATGAAGGAATCAAATCTCTTATATCAACACCTCAACACCTGCTTTAAACGATACAGAGATTTGTTTAACATGCAAATCAAGTTCTCTTTCCCTTTTTCTTCAAAACCTTCTAGTTGCAATGTTGGATGCCATTGCCGGAACCCAACTCTTACGAATATCATAATACTTGAGCGTATGATCCTGTAGGGTTATTTCCAAAAAAACCCTTTATTAGGCATCATTCCCCAAGGGTGGCGTGCCCATGACAATCAAACATCAAAACAAACTTATTACCTTAATGATGGATCCTATCTCTGAATGTGACGTCCAACTCTTGCTGAAATATCATAAGACTCTCGTGTCTTTACTTCATCATACTCGTTAATAGATTACATACAAATAATCATCATCATTACATTTCAATACTCTCAAACAAAAGGGTTTTACAAAGCT
>JANIJH010000005.1:68885374-68898036 GCA_024520975.1 Erythroxylum areolatum
AAGCTAGACACATGAAAAAGATAAAGATTGAAAGGAGAATTTAGAAAGATTATGTACAAATGAAGTGTAAAGCTAAGTTAAAATTAGATACATATGAATTATGAAATGGGAATGAGCCTAATATGTGTTCTAGAACATATGCCTGGGATTGTCATTGAGCATGCACTATACATGGTCCATTATTACAATTGTGCATAAATGAATGTTTCTACATGTGTAATTATTGATGAGTGTGGAATGTGTGTTTTGCATAAATGGGTTGTGCAGGTCAAGTATCCGCATTCAGGCATTCCCAGAATTTGAAAGCAAATGCTAATCTAGAACGTACTGTGAGTAGAACTAGATGGTCTCATTCTATTGTTTGTTTTGTTTGCCTTTTTGATATTAATTGAATTCTGAATGTGTTTGACTATGTTAGGTTCCAGACAGGAGATCCGATGATTGTGATTATGATTTGGATATTGAAGTGTTAATTATATGTGAATAAGATGAACTAAGTGCACTTAAGTGTTTGCTAAGTGAACTCTAAATGTGATATTGCATGCAAGTTAAGTGTGAATTCTCAACTATACGTTAAATGCCGGACTACGATTTGAGGATAAGTGATTGTGACTGAATAAGAGCATGCAATATAAGTGAGACATTCCATTACATGAATGCATGTAAGAGAAAGGAAGTTATGACCGGAGTCTCCAGGATAAAGAGCTTAAAGCTCGAAATGTGATTAGAGCCACGGGCTTGAGTGCGACTGTACCCGGTATCCACTAAGGGATATGGGACGTTATATGACACAGCTCGGTATCCACTAAAGGATATGAGCTAGTAAAAAGGCACTCGGTCATAATGACAATAATAAATGAAAATGAGTCTCATATGCATTGCATATGTATAATATTAATGATTAAGTGTAATGAATACGAAGTGTTAAAGTGAATGTGAAGTGTGAAATAATGTGAATTATGGTTTATGTAATTGGGTGAGCCATCGATGATGGTCACTCATTGAGTTCGCAAAACTCACCCAAAATTTGCAAATATTTTTCAGGATCAGAAGAATATCCCGTTAGGCTAACGAGAGTATGCATACAACGTTCAAGTGAAGGATAGAGGTTGGGATCAGTTCACGTCTGCATTGCATTTCTCTATTTTGTATTGAATTGTGTATTCTGCAACTTTTTGTATAAATTTGTATTTCGAAATGACTCCAGTGTTTTGTATTTTTGGAAGGGCTCAAATGGCTATTGAAAATTGATGGTGTTAATTGAAAATGTTTATGAATGAATGTGGGCCCAATTTGAGTATTAATTTCCGCATATTGTGTTATTGATTTCAAAAAAAATTATGTGGACTTTTGAATGATTAAGTGCTTTAGCACGCTACCTTTGCGGGGCACAGACTCGGATATCATCATCGATGTTGGGTTCGGGTCATTACGGGAGTGGGGTGCTACAATCGAGTTATCTTCTTCTTCAGGATTCCCTACCAGTTCTTCCTCTTCTAGTTTTAGAGAGTTCTTTTCACTTTCATCATTGCCCATAATTGCGTAAAACAACAATTGTCTCTTTGTGCATTGATGGCCTATACTATATTTCTCGTCTCACCAGAAACAAAGACCCTTCACCCTTTTTTCATCAAAATCCCAACTACTGAAACGTCTATGAGGTTTAAAGGTTCTTACCGATGATGATGGTTGTAATGTTGATGTAGGAGTAGGTAGTAACCCGTCGGATGGTGACCTCCACGTGACATTTATTGACTGTGAACCACGTGAGTTAGGGTTGAAACTGCCATTATCAATCGTCCCCCTTCATCAACAATTCGTGTTTAAAAATTGTGTTCCCCATGGATCTCAAAATGGTCTCCTGTTTCTGAGCTAGCGCATAAGCTTGATGCAACGAATGAGGCTCATGCAACTTCACCGTCAGTCCAATCTCTGGTTTCAACCCCTTAATAAAAAACCCCCACCAGGTACTCTTCAGATAATGTCAACTTGTTGGAGTGGTGATCAAATTGCGCACAATAGTTTAACATTGTCCCTTGGTTGTTTTAACTCCTTAAAATCTCCTACCAGATCATCAAATATTTCAGTGTCGAAGTTTAACATTCTCGCCATCAAATGGCAGAAATTCGATCCGGCTCATTCTTGTAGGTCTCACGTTCCCCTCTCGCTCTAGCCCTACTGAACTACTTAGTGGTGTGGTTGTAGTCACTCCAGCCTCGCCTCCTGACTTCTGAAAACTCTGTAGAAGTAAAGCTTGTAATTCCATCATCTCTTTTTCTACTTTTTTTGTCCTGTTTTGAATCTCTGGGAACATTCTCTCCATTACACTCTTCAGACTTTCTTTCATTCTTCTTAACTCTATGCATCCGATACTTTCTACCATTGTCATTTTTCACAAGGTCGATTGCTCTGATACTAATTATTGAAAACAAAAATGGGCTAATGGATTTCATGAGAATATTGTTATGATTTTGTGGTAAGGAATAAAAAGAACATCGATAGGAAGAGAGAGACAAAGATTCCATTCATTAGAGAGAGAAGAACAAATCACGTACAGAACTTTTCATGTGGTTGAAATTGTTAACATTCGGCTTTAATACAATTACTATTATATTCTAGTTCTACGTCCACAGTAGTAACTCTGGACTTTTATTTAAACGCTACACTCTGCTCTTCTTCTAACGTCGATAACGCCTTCCGTCATGTTTTATTATGTAACAAACAAAACATAGTTGTTCCCTTTCCCAGCAACCAAACACCACAATTTTGAGATACCTTATTCAAAGAATCCGGATCTTCGAAAACAGCTGGAGCCTTAAACATGCATGAAAAAGTAACCAAACAGAAGTGGCATCAACGAGAAAGAGAAGAGTAAGAAGTGAAAACAAGAGTTTGGAAAAGAGAGAATACGCTTCTTGGTGTCTTCTTCTCGGTACTTCGAATAAACTAGAGAGGATGAAGGAAGCTAGCATGAGATGAACAGTGACTGAGTGATTGTTCCTCAAATTCAAAATCGAAAACATTTGTATTTTCAGTTTTCTCCGGATAACACATTCTGATGAAATTCACCTTATCAAGAACACATCTCTCAGAATCGCCCAACCCTAATCGGTTAAAACATGAAGGAACAATCGTCAACTTGAGGATGTCTTTACTCCTTTTACAAAACGTTGTTATGTCTTTAGGTCTTAGTTGTTTCTTGTACTTACAGATTTTCAAATTGTCTCATCTCTCTTTGGTGCAATAACAGGGCAACTTTGCATATTACATCAAATCATGTCTTCTATGAGCACATTAAACACCTTGATATAGACTACCATCTTGTTCGTGAGGAATACAAGGAAAGCTCTGTTCTTCCCCAGTCAATTCAATCCAAGCAATAGACAAGCATGCGAGTTGCACATTTAAGAAATTAAGTATGCATTAGAAATTTCTAATTCATACTTGGTGAGGCTCGGTGCATTTGAGCAGACCAAGTTGAAGATAGAGGACTTGATTTCTCGGTACTCGGTTTGCATAGAACTTGAGTGAGTTTAGGGGTTTGTCAGTGCTATGTTAATTTTATAGGCCAATTGCTTTGCTCTTTCTAAACAATATAGGCGTAACCCATCTACACTGCACATCATAATGCAATGAATAAGTTTACTTATTCTTTTACTTGGAACAGTTCATTGTATACTTAGCTCGATAAAGATTGGTCCATGTTAGACGTCAATTGATTATTATAAGATACTCTAATCAAATACAAGCATTAATGGATTATGCATGCCCAAAAATATGGACCACTTCATTAAAATTGAAGAAGCTGCATTGAATTAGACTTAAGTTTCCCAACTTAGAAAGGACCCACTACTGCCTTTTTTTTTTATGCCTATGACCATTACAAAACATAAGTTTGCCCTTTAGATATCTCCCTCTCTCGCTCTACTGGGCGTTTTTGGTGGCAACTGGCCAGTTAGTAACTTGTGCTGGCCTGACCAATCTAAGAAAAAGGTTGCATGGTATTTAAATTTTACCCTCCAAGTGAAAGTCTAGTTAAACCATCAATGGGCAAAGAAGAATCGGAAAGCAGTTCAATGTGCACTCAAAGACTGGAATGAAGTCTAGTTGCCTGTATATATGTTCTGTTAGACATTTTTGCTCTTAGGGGCGATTTTGTCAATGTCTCTTAAAGTTGGACTAACATTAATTGTAATTTTGGTTTTTAAATAAATTATCGGTTAAGTTACGCCATTTGATCCAGATAAAAATAATAAAGTGGCCCAATAAATGATTTAAATTAATGGGTCGAAGTCTGAGTAGAAAATGGATCCGGATCAGTGTGGACCGGGTCCATATCTGCCTTGTGATGGGGAAGCCTGATATGGAAGCTATATAAAGGTTAGGTCTCCTGCAGTTGCTCAAGAGAACGTTCATGAGCATAAAGTTCCTGACCTGTTAAGGAAGCTCGGAACATTGAGGAAACTGTAGAAAGGCCTAGCCCGTGAGTCAGGGAGGGCTTTCCACTAAAGGACCCGGGAGATTCGGAGACATTTGGAGCTTGAAATCGGCATCGGAATCTGAGATGGAACCGAATCTAGGTATTCCACATTACCTTCATTTTTGATCCTATCACATGATCCTGGGGTACGTAATAAGGTTTCCTCTATGTACTATTATGTTCATCATAGGTAATTTCCAAGTAGTCTTAAGAAAAATTGAGATCTTAAACGAAGGATTTTGATGCCTATTGGCCAGCTACTCTCTTGAATTTCATAATCAAAAGCCTTTGACGTGGAAATTGTTGCCTGCGAAACTGTGTCAAGGTCCATGGTCAAGTCCAGTATTACGTAGTAATGGTCCATTTTCGACTTTCCACCTATTGCGTTTATAGAGTTTTCATTAGAGCTTAACCTAATATGCTAGGTGTCGAACATTTAAACTAAAGTTTAGAATTTTTTAGCCCCTAGAGTCACCTAACAAGCTACAGCCGGAATATTGAGACAATTGATTTCCTTGCAACTTTAATGGTCTGAAGGGGTAAACTTTTTAGAGAGCCTTGCAGATCTGTGTGGTCTGTTGGACAATTTTGTTCTTTTCTAATAAAGTTGGACGGCTATTAATTGTATTTTTTAGTTTTTAAATAAATTATTAGTTAAGTTACATAATTTAATCCAAATTAAGATATTAAAGTAGCCCAACAAATGATCTCAATCAATAGGTCAAAGTTCAGGTGGAGGATAGATCTCAATTAGTATAGATCGGACCCATACAAGCCTGATATGAAAGCTATATATAAAGATTAAGGTCTTCTACAGTTGCTCATATCAATCGTAAATATAAGAATTCTCTGACCCCTTAAAAGAGCTTATATTTTGAGAAAATTGTAGAAAGACTTTGTCCGTATCCCAGAGAGGAGTTTTCATAAAGACGGCGGTAGATTCGTACTCGTTTCGACTTTAGAAAGCTCATTTGAAGTTATGGAGACCAAAATTAGGTATTTCCACATTTTTTTGTTTCTTACCTTTTTACGTTCGATCAGGGATACGTATCTAAGATACCATTATGTATTACACGTGGTACACGTGGTATCAAAGTGGTGACGTGATCGGGCTGTTAAAAATGAAATTTTTTCGAATTTCTCTTCATAAGGTTTTCGGAGATTTAATTTCTGTTTCTCGGTTTTTTCTTACTTTTTATTGCATGAAAATAGTGTACATGTGTATCGCCTTGAGAAACGGGGTGAAAATGAACCCAGGAGTGTCAAAAATTATCCTAGAACTCGCTGAAAATCCTCAATTTCTGGTAGCACACGTGCCCAATGGCGCAAAGTATTATCCCAAGGGACAGTATGTCTGAGGCATGCAATCACGGGCCGACATGTGGGTGGCCTGTGTTGTGGCACATGCTGCAAGTGTGAGGGTGGGCGCACGTGGGGCGTGTGCCGAGCACGCGCCATTTACTGTTGGGTGCGTGGTTGAGCAGTGCGTGTGTCACACACGCAGCTGACGTCATCGCTACAGTGAGCTGACACAATGTTGACGTAAGTCTACAGATTTTTCTACAATACTAAAAAAACACAACAATTTCATATCAGGCTTCCTCATCACAATGTGTGCCAGTTCTTTAATTATTGCTTCTGTTATTCTACATCATTTTTTACTTGTCATATCTACATGTGGATCTACCGGGAAACAGCCTTTCTACTATATAAGGGTAAGGCTACGTACTATAAAACCTCTCCAGACTCTGCTTCACTACGGGATTTCAGACTGGGTGTGATGATGATGACAAAAATTTCATATTTCCTATTAGCAATTCGTCTTAAAATTTCAAATTTAAGACGAACTGCTTGTAGACTTCCAGGGTCATTAAGTTGATCAATCAGCTCGTAACGAGGTTGTTTTCGCCCATCCAAGTCTGGTATTTTGGGTCTGACGGGTCGGACGCAGCAGGCGAGGATGGGTTTAATGCTTATAGAGCCATACCAGACGAGCCAGTGGTAGAGATCTCCTCCGACTTGACCAGCATGACTCTGATTGACCCAAATGAAATCATTCCAGAGTGTTCTGTTATAGCTCTAATATCATGAATAAAGTGGGGAATTAATTTCTTGAATAGAAAGTATACAGCCACATATAGGCTATTACAAATAGAAGTTTAAATCTGGAAAGTCATCCAGATATATCCAATCTAATCTAATCTAATTCCTTAAATTAAGAAATTTTGAACTTATTCTATATTAACTATATACAGCCTATCTATATCTCAATATAATCTAGTTACAGATGTAAAATATCTTGAGAGGAATATTAGTCATAATATCCCACCGACAATATATAATCCATGCCATAAGTAAATGTCTTCCTCTCTTTGGTATCTATATTGAGGAATGGGTAGAATTCTCAACTCTTCTAGGAAAAGAGATTAGTTTCTATTTTGAATTAATTTTTGAATATTGGCTTTCTTGGAGAACCTAACTAGTGAATCCCTTGTTAATTGATTATGTATTGGAGCCTTGACCAGCCCAGTTGTCATAACAAACTGAAATCTTATCCCCTACCCCTCCTCTATAAATGAGATGTTATTGCACTTCTGCTCTTAATTTAAGAATTTGGTTGAAGAACTAAGAGTAGTTGTCTTTAATTCTTATTGCCCATAAAATTTCACCCTTTAAGATATAGTTGTGAATCCATTTGATCCACAAAAATTCCTTTTCACTTAAGATTCGACAGATTCTCTTAATCATTAGAAATATGTTGCTCTTGTTGACTATCTCCAATCCTAAACCTCCGACTTCCTTTGGTTGACATATGTGCTTCCAATTCACTTTAACTATTCCTTTCTCTACTTTCCCCTTACCCCTTAGAAACTGCTTGATCAAGTTTTCCACTGTTTTAACTAGTCCTTTTGATAAGAATATATGAGAGCCCCAATAGATTTGCATTGACATTATAACATACTTCAAACGTTGAAGTTTACCTCCATAAGAAGCAGTTTTATTTATCCAGGATGTCAATATTTTTTGTATCTTTTCAATAAGAGGTATACATTCTCTATATCTTAGTCTTCTCGAAAAGATAGGAATTCCCAATTGCAAGAAAGGAGGATCTTGTTTTTTCATTTCAGTGGCTTGTGACAAGGAGTCTGAGAGGTATGTTGCACTTTTTGACAAAATGAAATAGCTTTTTTAAAAGTTGATGCTTAACCCACATATCTCCTTAAAACTTTGTAGAGCACTCATCAGTAGAGAAACTGATGATTTTTTGCCTCACTATGAAGAATAAAATCATCTACAAAACATAAGCTTGTTAATGATAGCAACTTACACTTAGAGTGATATTTGAAGTTAGGGGTGAATCAGTAAGTTGTTTTATGTGTTCCAATAGTGGGTAATTTGTAGTAGCTATGTTTTAGTTATATTCCATAAAGTCTCGTATGCACGTAATTTATAATAAATTACTTGAATCAGTAGGTTATTTTATGTGTTCTAATAGTGGGTAATTTGTAGTGGCTATGTTTTAGTTATATTCCATAAAGTCTTGTATGCACGTAATTTATAATAGATTACTTGATTAATTAATTAATTTTTATTTAAAATGTATTTAAAAACTTAAATTTAAGAAATTCAAATAGTTTATAAAATCTAAATTTAATTTAATATTATGACCAACTTTTTCTATTTCTTAATTTTGACCGTAATATATAGAATATGATAAGAAGTTCTAAGTCTGTGTTTTTTAGAAAATTTAATTATATCTAGTTGATCTAAAGTATAAATCTTATCTTAACAAAACTTCAAATCCATCACCTTATAATTAATTTCTAAAGAATTTCTTTTCTTTTTCTAGATTTTCGTATACAGAAGAGTAAGGACCCTAGAAAAGAAAAAGAAAAAGTAACATTTTGCTACCATCATTTCTAGTAAATTAAGTACGTAGACATAATTCCTAAAATTGATCACATAACCATGTAATTTATTTTTGAAATAAATTGTTGTATATGATGTGCCTTGCTACTTTTCTTATTGAAAAAGCAATGAAATATAATATAGTTTAATATTTGTTTCATAATTATACATGATTTTTTAAAATTTTTATTGCTTAAGATATTTGAATGAGCATTTATATGCTATTAATGATTCCTAATAGTCAATAATTTTGTAATTATGCATATCATATTTGAAGATTTACTAATAATCTATTTATTCCAAGTACTATAAATGTAAAATATGACTAATAAATAAATGTGTAGAATTCTTTTATTGCATTTTTCCTTCCTTCCCTTTAAACTTGATATTTTTCTTCCTTCAATTTTTGATTATCTATTTTTCATCTTTAAATCCACATTTTGGTGTCATAACCTGTTTGTTAAAATCAATTAATCACAAATTTCTTATCCTATTTTTAATCAAAAAAACTATAAGATTTAGATAGTAATAATGGATACCTACCTAAAAGCTTTATATCTTTGAGAAGTTGTGGAAGAGGATTATGAATTTCCTCTATTTCCAAATAATTCTACCATCGTCCAAATCAAAGTTAACAAAAAAAAGAAAAACTAGAAATCAAAGTTAAAAACATGTATTTTTGTTATTATATCAACAAACTTTTTACGACAATTAGGTCTTAAGACAATAAAAGAAATTTGGGATTATCTAAAGGAAGAATATTAAGAAGATGAAAGGAAATGAGGTATGCATGTGCTAAATTTAATAGAAATTCAAGTTGTAGCAGAAGAAGAATTTTGAGACAATTAAATTGTAGTCAAACATATTGCTTAGCATTGTTAACAATGTAAGGTTACTTGACATCAAAATTATTGATTCTAGATGTCGAAAAAATTCCTGTATTGGTTTTTGAAAGATGTGAAATATTTATAATGGTCTTGGAGAACACAAAGGATTTGTCTAAGATCACGCTGATAGAGTAACTAAATGCCTTAAAAACCTAAGACTATTGAAGGCTTACAGGGCAAGATCAGATGGTTGAAGCAGACATAAAACTTGGAAAGAATAGGATAAAAAAATTATAAGAAAAAGCAGACATAAAGCAAGGAAAACACTATAAAAAGTTAGATTCAAAGTAAAGTAGAAACTCAAAGAAAAGCTATCCACCTTGTCAATATTATGATAGGACAAGTCATTGACAATTCAAATGCTAGAAGAGAGAAGTATAGTAAGTGCAATCAACTTAGACATGAAATTGTGATTTGCAAAAGCAAAATTTCAAAAGCATGAAGCGTATGCCAAGTTATTGATGAAGATGAACAAGACTACATTTTTATGGCAATATGCTTTTTATTCAAAAGATATTTTTCTTCATTCTCGAGAAAATTTATATTTTTATGAAATATCTTTGTTAATGGTATGGAATAATAAGATCATTGGAGTGAATACATAAATAAGTTTAAATATAAAAAGTTGAATAGCCATCTTAGTCCAGATGGAGAGAACAAAAAAAAACGCCTAAATAATATCGAATTACAAGTATAAAAAAATTTGTGCCAAATGATTTGAATTTTATTACAAATGAATTTAGAAAATTCTTTTGTATTTCTAGAACCCACATTTTCTCTTATTTTTAATTTTTTGTGGTATAAAACTAAAGTAACAAAAAAGAGAGAATTGAGTTTTAGAATATTGGTTGATTAGCAATGGTTATACAAAGCACATAAGTTATAGGGCTAATCTCTTCAATGATTTGAAGTCTAGTAAAATTATGAAGGTTAGAACAGGGAATGGTGGTTATATTCTTAAAAAAGGAAAATAAACCATCCCAATTACAATAACTTCAAGTACAAAAATATTTTCAATGCTTTACATACTTGTCAATAGATAGAAAAAGGATTTAAAATATACTTTGAAGATTGGCACTATCTTATTTATGATACTATTGTGACGAGATTTTAAAGGTTAAAATAAGAACTAAAAGCTTCTCATTTGATCCAACAAAGGAGTGAACAACTTATTACAATAAAGTTAATATCATGAAATTTGACATAAAAGACTTGGACATTGTCATCTTAAAAAAATGTTGAAAATAAAGGACATTAGGAGGGATCTATTAGTGTCTGCTAATCATTGGAAAATTTGTAATGCATATAAATTTAGTAAATCATTTTCTAAACTACCTTGGAAAGACTCTAAAAAATTATAACTAATTCAAATCTAGCAATACCCTAAATAATGCCATCATTATGAGTAGCATATAATATATTCTTTCCATTAATGATTTGGTAAGAATATGCTAGATTTTTTTCTTAAAATTTAAGTGAGATGTGGCTAGAGGATTTTGGAAGTTTAAGAAAATAGTAGAAAATCAAAGTGGTTGTAAGATTTAATTTTCTAAGGTCTGATAATAGAAAAGAGGGTAAATTAGTAGAATTTAATTTATTCTATAAAGGTGATATTATTGGACATTAGCTTACAACTCCTTAGACTTTAGAACAAAATAGAGTTGATGAAAGAAGAAATCGATTGATAATGGAGATGCCCATATATATGTTGCATAAGGAGTTGCCTAAAATATTTTGGGCAGAAGTAATTAACACAATTTTTTTCCTGTAAATGACTTCTAACTATGACCATTGAAGATAAAACTTCATTTGATACTGTATGAGTATAAAACTTCACTAAGTTTCCTTAAAACATTTGGTTGTGTGTGTTTTGCTCATATTCCATAGGCTAAGAGTGAAAAACTTGATAAAAAGTCAATTATAGACATCTTCATGGGTTATAGTTGAGTTTCAAATGCCTACAAGTTATTTCGTCTGCAAATAAAAAATGACCATCACTAGAGATGTACACTTTAATAAGATTAGATACAATTTTATTGTTGTTAACAATAACAATACATAAGACTTAAAAGTATTTTAGCAGCTATCAAATTAATTTTTAAATGGCATGTTAAATGAAAAAATATATATATATAGAGCATTTAGAGGGATCTATGAAATAAGATGAAAAAAAAATAAATCCTACCTACCCAAAAAGTTCCTGTATGTTTAAAACAATTGTTAAAAGCCTGATACAACATGATAATGTTGGTTTATGCCTTAAAACTAATCGCTTTGATTATAGTTTAGTGACAAAATAGTTGAAGGCATTCTTTATCTTGTACATGTTTAGATGCATATGATAAAGTCTATGAGATAATTATGCGTTACAAATGAAATTATAATGAGATTATAATGATGAGATTCATATTGTATTTATATATTATCCCTAAATTGTTCTTACTCATTGTTCTATTAAGACTAGATATTAGTAGAACGCAAAAGACTAACACACATTATGTTTTTCCTTATGAAGGAAGTAGTCGATCTCATAAACTAAAGTATGGAGATACTTAAACAAACGTGTGCGTGCTTGTTAGAAAATAAGTTCACTGAACTGACCCGATATAAGAAATCTATTTGAAACATTACATATATATATATATACATATATGAAAATTCTCATTGCAATGATTGTATAAGTGACCCTTTAGCTTCGAGATCTCTAAAGTTATCTAGTATAGGTCATTCAGTCGGTAGTCATTAGATGTAACATAAACTATATGAAGGTAGTTAAGTGATCAAGATGGAATTCATCACCCTAAAGTAATAATGGAGAATGTTCTTTTGTTCTTAATTAGTATTGATTCAGGAATCCTTAGCCAAGGTAGAATGATATTTTATAAATAGTTTACAAATGTCATTAATTAAATTAATAAATAATGACAGAGAACTAATATGATTATACTCAAAATAGAGTAGACATTAATTCTATGCTTTATATCTAATCAAAATATTATTGATGAAAGGATTGAATTATATGAAAAAATCATGCACGAAAATGTTAGTCAAAACCGGTTTGACATTCCTAGATATTTAGGTGGTCATGATACGTTGCTAATCAATCTTGATCTATGATCATAAATTGTTTAATTGAAGAATTAAAGATAAATTAAAAAGGTTTTAATTTATCTAATTCTAATTATGAATTAGAATTATAATATATAATCATTACCAATATATTTGAAATCTAATATGTCTCACATAAAGAATAGTTTGAAGAGAACAAAGATATTTTAATTAAGTTGGATTTGATTGCAAACTTTGAGAAATTTTATGATTCAATAAGAGATGTTGGATCTTATTTGGCATAATTGATATTTAATTATAACTATTAGTAATTTTAA
>JANIJH010000005.1:68903067-68920091 GCA_024520975.1 Erythroxylum areolatum
TGTTTCCTCCTGCTTTCTTGTTATAAATAACAAGAAAAATAACAACAATATTATTTTAGTAAAAATCCAGCTAAATAAATCCAGCTAAATACACGGAGTTTAGAAAAGTTTAGAAGTAAGTATTCTTAGTCTTAATAGGTAAAGAAGTAGTTTTTGATAGACTCACATAAAAAAATATGAAAATAATAATATAAATAAACAAAAATATACATAAAAGATAATAATAAATAAAAATTATTATGTATAAATAAAATATAAAAATAAGTAATACAATAAATAAAAGATAAAAGATAAAAAAGTAAATAAATACACAAACTAAAAAGAAGATAAGTAAATAAAACAAACAAATAAGTTATTATAAGAAAATATTTAGACTAAGAAAGTAAATGCTTAAGCTAAATAATTGAGAAGGAAGTATTGCATATTAAATGTCTAGGCTAAATACAAGATATAAAACTTGAAAGAATATGTTTAAAAGACCTGTGAGAAAAAGAAGAACTTCTATATGTGAGATTCTTTACATGTATCTTAGTATGCTAAAGTTTTCTATTGAGGGTTACGTACTCAACAAGTTAGAATAGAGTCATAATTTTTACTCACCTCTCCCTAGTTCTTCTTAGAATTTCATTTTTTCCTCTTACAATTTTTAAATACAATCTTTACTCATCTTCTCACTAGGACCTCAGGATGTTTTCTCTTAACATGTCCAAAGTATTTAAGTCTTGTCTATCTTAATTTTCCATTGACATTAGTCACCTTTAATTTTTCCTTTATCATGACATTCTTGAATTTATCTCTTCTAATAAGGTTGCATATATCTGATGAAGCATTCTCATCTCCACCACCATTAACTTATAACTATACACATGTTTGATAGGCAAATACCCTACCCTATAAAGCATGACTAACTTTATCATTAGATAGTAGAATTTATCTTGAATGGCATTTTCTTGTCATATAAAACTTCTGATTTACTTCTTCATTTAAGTCAACCTAATCTGATATAGTGAACTATGACTTTATCGATCTCTCTATTACTTTAGATGATAGATCATAGTTATTTATACACTCTTTCTGTAGTATAACTTCTAAATCAATCTTTACCTATATATTAAAAACCACCCTATGGCCCGAAAATTACACTTTAAATATTCAGTCTTAATCTTGCTCAATTTAAAATCCTTCAATTCTAATCTATTCTTTTAAAACTCTGGCTTAACTTAACACTCTCTTTTACCTCATCAACTCAAACAATGTCATTAGTAAAAAACATACACCAAAGCACATCCTTTTAGATATTCTCGATGAATTCCTCTATCAATACTGCAAACAAAAATAGGCTCAATTAATATAGCTCAATATCGATAAAAAATAATTTGAATCTTCTCCTATCATTTTGAATATATTATTTACACGTTCATAAGATATCTCTAATAACTTGTATACAGGTTATATGAACTCTTTTAACTTCTATACAGCTCCACATAATTTTCCTAGGATTAAGTCGTAAGTCTTCTCTATATAGGAACTCTTTTAACTTCTATACAACTCCATATAATTCTCCTAGGTGTTATGTCGTAAGTCTTCTCTAAGTCAATAAAAACTATATGTAGGTTATATAATTTTCCTAGGTATTATGTCGTAAGTCTTTCTAAGACAATAAAAACTAGATGTAGGTTATATTGTTTTTCTCTGTAATGTTCTATTAATTTTTTAAGGAGTAAAGCTTTTGTCATGGATTTCTTGGCATGAAACTAAACTAATTCTTCAAGATAGGTATATCCTTTCTTATTTTCTTCTCTATCACCTTCTCCTATAACTTCATAGTGTTACTAAGTAGTTTGGTGTCTCTATAGTTGTTAAAGCTTTGGATCTTCCCTTTATTCTTATATATAGAAATTAGCATACTAACTCTCCACTCATCCAAAATTTGACAAACTTAAGGATCACATTAAAAAACTTGACTAGCTAAATAAAACCCTCTTCACCTAGGCTCTTCCACACCTTTATAAACATCTCATTAAACCTTAGTTCCCTTCCACTCTTTATCTCTCTCAAGGCTCTTTTAATTTCTTCCCCTATTATCTGCCAATAATAAGTAAATTTACGATACCTCTCCAATGTGCTATGATCACTTAAAGAGATATTGTCTTCTACACCTTTATTAAACAGGCTATAAAAGTATCTATATCATCTTCTCTTAATGACATTTTCAACCATGAGTACCTGTCCTGCTTCATCTTTTATACAACAAACTTAATCTAAGTCTCTAGCTTTTTGTTCTCTAGCTCTTATTAACTTAAATATATCCTTTTCTCCATTTTTAGTTTCTAATAATTTGTATAATTTTTCATAAGCTTGCTTTTAGCTTCTAAGACAATCTTCTTCATCTCTTTCTCTGCCAATTTATAACTTTCTTTGTTAACTACCCTCTTTACCTCTGTGCTGCTATTCAATAGAACTTTATAGGCAACCTTTTTTATCTTAAATTTTTGTTATACATCTTTATTCCATGACCAAGACTCCATCTTACTACCTCTAAATATTTTAAAAATACCCAAGATATCTTTAGCTGCATTCCTTAAAAGAATTGCTACTCTCTCCCACATTTGGTTATCATCTCCTTCCAATTTTCATTCTTTTACATATATTATTCTATCCCTAAGTTATTCCATCATATTCCCTTTTAGATTCCACCTTTTAACTTTGATACACTTCCTAGGACTTCTTTTCTTCATTTAGCCTTTAATTATAAGATCCATAATTAATAATCTATATTGAGTTGACAAGCAAGTGTTAGGTATCACTTTACAATTTTTACAATTAGGTCAATTACTTTGCCTTATGAAGAAGTAATCGATTTGAGTTTTTGTAGTTTTGCTCTTAAAAGTCACCAGATACTCCATGTTTTTTTTAAAAATGAGTTAGCTATCACTAACTCAAACACTACTGCAAAATTTAATAAAACAATCTCACTCTCATTCTTATCATTGTACCCAAAATATTGTGAGTTCATGAATGTTCGTTCGAGTTTGCCTCTATATGACCATTAAAGTATCTTCCTAGAATCACTCTCTCGTTAAGGGGATCACCTCATTTAGTTCTTTCTAGAATTGACACTTGAATTGTTCGTCCAACTTTACTTGAGGTGTATAATCTCTTTTACTTTAGCCTTCCTCCACCTAGATGCACGTTATATAAATCCTATATTTGTCTAAAATCTCTATTGATTTAAATGTCTTTCTTTTAAGGATCTTGATATTCCAAGAACCTATCTATAATCTGTCAACATCTTTTCTTCTCCTAGACCTAAAACTGTCGAAGGACTAACTCTTGTTCTATCACCAAAAGTCAAAGCTACCACTCTCACCCTAATGCCCATCACAACTTGTAGAAGACAAGTTTAACACGTCCCTAAACAATTCTAAAATTACTCGAAAAAGGAAATAAAGATTGATATTAAATCCTAAAATATGCACTACAATAAGCGTATGTAAAAATCATAAATGCAAACAATCGAAAACAAATTAAAATTTAGATGGTCCAAAATTTGAACCAATAATAGTTGTTTCTCACCTTACTTTACCACTGAGTAATGTAGAGAGTAGTTTGTATAAATAAATAGTGAATGAGTTTTTGCATAATGCTACAACATAGTACGAGATAGTTAGGAAAGGACATTCAAAATATTGACAAATATAAACAAAAAAGAATTAAAAGCTTTCAAAAGCTAAATCCCTATAACCAAAGAACAACGAATCAACCCAAATACAATCCGAAACCAATCACAAATGTGTCCAAAAGAGAACAAAAATTTATGAAATATCAACTAACCGAAAAAGGAAACAACCAAACCGATTCAATTTGTTCGAGATGTCACACCCCAGCTTTATATATTCTAGTCGTAATTAGCACTCTTCACCATAAATTCTTCCCGGGGCTCACTCCGAATTTGCAAAAGCAGAAAGCAAAGTATAAAGTTTCCTAAAAATCAAATGAGAAAACGACTAACAAATGACTACAAATCAACCCGATAAAACCCAAACTGATGACGTTAGACAAAAAAGAGATGATAGTTGGCAGAGAAGGAAAGACGGTCAATAAAGCAAACGATATGCGATAGAAAGTAGAAGATAATCGACGAGATCTTCTCTCAAGAACAAATTATCAGGAAGACAAATTATCGGGATGATATCAAGTGAGGTCTGCTCTCAAGAACAAGAAAAGATTGAGCATTGCACTTGTACCTGAGGGGCCCTTACCGAAAGACATCAGAATTCAGATTTCGTACACTTTCTTTTTAGTTGGAAATTTCGAGGAATGAACAGTACTGTTGTGTATCAGCAAAAAAAAAAAAAAAAGGGGAAGCAAATGTATATGCACGCGGATGCGAGAGAACCAGGAACAGGAAGAGAATATACGGCTAATGGGCAAGAGGAAAAGCATGTGCCATTGAAAATTTTTGGAAGAGCCATATGACTCCTTGTGATTGAGATAGATCATCGAGTTCCCCATCGAATTTGACCAAAAGTACACAAAAAAAAATTAATTAAAGAAATTGCCCCAAGAGTAAGTTCGAGAGTAAGATCTTTCTTTTACCTCTTTTAGATAAAAATTGAATAAGAAGATACCTTTAAGTCATCCACACTTAAATGAATCTTCGCTCGAACTGAATAGGTCCCTTACAGAAGGTAAAACTCTAACTCTCAGTTTTAAACGGCTGCATTAATAAAGACGGTTCGAACCCATAATCTCACTTAAGCCAAAAGAATCCCTTACCAACCCACCTGCGCATGAGGTTTACTTAATTTTAAGTGTTAAACAATGGCTAAATAACACAAATCCCTTGGTAGAAGATCTAGCGATGATGAAACTTTTTCTTTATATGAATTATACAGGGCAAGTGTCCCACAGTTTCAGTTTAAAGAATATCAATATGCATCGAAGAGCTGAGCTCTAAAATGATTAAAAAGACTAGGCTCTTCGGGCAGCTTAGATATCGGGAAACAATAGCAGCTGAGGAAAGTTTACTTTTCAGGGCACTCAACTCGTAAAGCACTAATATAACTCATTGATTGTAGCAACATAATGTAATTTATGCAAGAAAATCTTTTGAGCCGCTTAAGGAGAAAATATCCTTAAGCCGGACAAGCAGCCATCCAACATGTAAACAACTTGGAAAGCAAATTCTGCCTCTAGAGTAAATAATCGTAGACTGTTTCCATACCCAATTATTTTTCTCATTTTAACATGAAATAATATTTAATTTAAAACTCTCTTTTTTCATCTCAGATTTTACTCTATTATCAACCCTCTTCTTAAATTATTAAATAATATTATATTTCATTTCATTCTATTAATAAACACTCAACTAAATATAACCTAGAGCATCACTTGGTTTCATCCTATAACATCCGGCTTAGATACTTCCCCGTGTACTCCAAAAGTCCACTGACTGGCTAAATAACAAGGGTCCAAGTAAAACAGGATTTCATTATCTAAAGGGCCAAACTCAAGGTACAAATCCAAAAGATAGTAGAACCAAGATCCAAAACATAACTTGAAATAGCTTAACTTCATGCCTAAGAATGTACTATAAAGTAAAACAAAAATATCATAAACAAGATTATGTTGGCCAATTAATCCTTACAGTGCTAAAAAGCACAAACATTCTCGCTGCTACATTCATCTGCAAACACACCAGATGTGGACCATAAAATCGACAGTGATTTGCAGAAAAACATATAACACGCTAGCACCTCAACGCTTTCCACCTCCACCACCAAGCTTAGGACCCTTTGATACACCGCCCTTGCCCACATTACCTTTGACTTGTGTTTTCTGCGATTTAGCCATCACTTCTGCCTTCTTTGCTTTCTTTTCATCCTTGGTTTTCTTGATCCTTTCCTTAATTTCACTGCATAACACATTCAGTAATCCGTATGAAGTTGCATTGGATGAGTTTGGGAGCTAAATAATCAAGCTACTATAATACAAAAGGAAATCAAGCATGAACACAGATCACACACCGGAGGGCAGCCTCCCTGGCAGCATCACGAACTTCTGGTTTTTCAGTTCTCCTCTTCTGGATAACCTCCAAGGTGGCGCCAACAATGGATCTGGAGTATGGCTTCTTAGTGGTACGTCTCCTCTTCTTTACTGCCTCTTGAGCAAGATCCTTCACAAATCAAAGTAACACATGTAACTGAAACTTCGAACAAGATACAAGCAAAGTTCAGGAGAGTAAAACTATCGGCTAACTTAAGCTGGATTAGAACAACATAAACAAACAAATTGGGAGATCCAAACTCTGACTCGTCAAAGATCTTAACAGGCTAGCGAGCAACAGGGAATCAGGTTGCACATTCCACACCACTAGCATCACTTAAGGTAGTAATACATAGCATCCAAACATCAAAAGTCGTAAATGAAAATAGTTTCCATGTTGCCTAAGCAAGTTCACCTTCTTATGCTGTTTCCTGTACATCGCTGTCCAGGTAAGCTTGGATGGCTTCAATCTGTTGTGGAAGTATCTTTTGCATTTTGAATTGGCAAACAGGAAAACCTAAAAAAAGATACACCCACATTCCACAAAATAATCAGTACCCTACCCTAAAGAGATCAGCGCACAATCAAACAAAAAGATTAAATCTAAAAGGTCAAAGCTTTGCCATAACCTGAGAGTCGGAACGAATAAATCTGATGCCTTTCCCAGGATAAATTTTGGCTCCACTGAAACGACAAAGCTCCGTCCTGATACGAAATTAGAACCCAACTAAGAAAATGAACTCGAAGCATTTGCGAAATCTTGCCCACCACATGCCTTTTTCTTTTGAGCAGAATCAAATCTACATAGAGTTTCTTCTAAAACAAAAATGAATTGATCATGCAGAGTTAAAGAAAGAGAAAGAGAGAGTACTTGAGAACCATGGCTGCTTGCCGCGATGCTGTTGCTGCTGGTGCCGCTTGCTGTTGTACAAATAAACCCTAGAAGAAGATGATAGATATTCTTTCTTATATATCCTTCCTATTATTTTCGTAACTCCCCCTGTCTTTTCAATAAATCACGGAACTACCTTACCACTCAAGAACTGACCGGCCCAATAGAGCAACTTGTGATGACTAAGGCTCAAATTGATAACTTCAAGCCCATGCCACTTGGATTCTTATAAAATTTGAGTTTTCATGACATTTGAGATAAGATAAGGAAATCACTTTACACTAAACTTATTTATTTCTATTTTTATTCCTAGTTTTTATTTTTATTTTTATTTTTAAATTTAGTAAAGATCTGTTTGTTTATTTTTTTATTTTTGTTTTGGTTTTGGTTTTGTCTAATTTTTAAAAATTATAAAAATTATAAAAAGTAATTTTTTATTATTTACTATTCACTAAATATATATTATTTCATCATTAAATATATTAATTATTAATAACAACTGTAAATAATTTAATTTAATATTTTATATTTAATTAACTAAAATTAATTATTAATATAAAATATGAATAATTTAATGTTACTTAATAACTTTATTTAATTTTTGTAATTAAATTAGATTAATTTAATTTAATAATTATTAACAAATATAATTAAATTTAAAATACTTTCAAAATGTATAAATTTTAAATAAAATAATTTTGATTAATAAATATTGTATAATAGATTAAAATAAATTTATCTAATAATAATAAATATATAATTATATTAATATTAATATCTAAACAAAAATTTTATTTTTATTTATAAAAACTGAAAATTACTAAAAAAAAGTACCTAAACTTTTTAATAACAGCACGGTATGCACGCTTGGCCTGATGATTTCCACTAGAGATGGATATGAATTGTATCAATTATTGATACTCATTGTCAATTATAGACATTATTACTTAAAATGTAAATTTATGTTAAAGGCTTCCAATCCCAAATATATAATGTTGGCTTTATTCACAAGCAAGAAACAAACTAAGCATTATGGAAAACCTTCATCTTACACCCATTCCCAATATTATTATTAAGTTAAAATAATTATAAAATACAACGGCAATATTTAATAAAAATATTATATTATAATTATTATTTATTTATTTTTTAGTTTAGTATTTTCTTCACTGATTATTATATACATTATATATATTTTTTGTTTGTTTTTAATGAATTTGTTTCTGTAACCTGCATCAATTGTATATTGTCTCATTTTCATGTGGGTTCACTAGAAACAACTTCTCTATTACATAAGGGTAAGGCTGCGTACTATCGGACTTTTCTAGACTTCGCTTCATTGCAAGATTTTAGACTGAATGATGATGACGATGATGATGATAAGATTTGAAGAATCTAATAGTACACATTCTTCTCTTAACTAGTAAAATAATTGTTTCTAAATAATCAATATAAAACTAATTATAAATTAGGAATCCATAAATTAAATTAACAAATTGAATCATATTAGTTAGGAGTGTTTTGTAATATCAACTTTTGTTGCTAAATAAAATAGGAAAAACAAATTTCTCTCTCTCCAAGTCTAAGGTACTAATTATCCAATTCCAAGCCCCACAAGAAAAGGGGAATATGATGAAGAATTGAACATGACGCCTCACTTGAGTTGAGCCTAATACATTTACATGAATGAAACCAAGTCCTGCTCAAAGATTTAGACCCGAACCCGCCACCCGTTTCGGACATAGCGAAGAAAAAGAGCGAGGCGGAAAACACTTGCCAAAGCCCAAAAGCTGATAACTGAAACCACAGCACTGTTTAAACTAGAAATTTCCACTCCGCCGTGCCCTCGCCGCCGGAGTCCCAAACTTGGATCCGTATTGGGCGAACACGAGCTCCACAATCCTTTGAACCTGCAAGTACCGAGAAGAATGGACGAGAAGAAGCAAGCGGTTGTGGCGGAGGAGGAGCCGGAGGATCGGAGCAGCGAGAGCGGAGATTACACGTCGGAGGACGAAGGGAGCGAGGATTATCGACGAGGTGGTTACCACGCTGTTCGAATCGGCGATACTTTCAAGAACGGTCGTTATGTCGTTCAGAGTAAGCTCGGTTGGGGACATTTCTCCACCGTGTGGCTTGCTTGGGACACGCACAAATCAGTACTTTACTCTCCTTTTCTTCTCTCACTCACTACTCCTTTTTTTTTTCAGAAATTTCCTGGATTGTGCGGTTTTTGGCCTGCTGTTTGTGTCATTTGCAACTCTTGTTTTGTTCTCTGTTTGGCTGATTTGGGAGTTTTGATTTTCGTTTTGTAATGTTGTTTGGACAAAAAGTGAGAGGATTGTACTTTTCTGTCTTGAGTAGAGTACATAAATTAGTTCGGTTTTGTAGTTCTATGAACTTCCGTTTCTTGTTTACTGTTATAAACATGGGAATGTAATTCTTGATCTAGGTGAGCTCACAAAGGAGCGTATAGTTAAATTTTGATAAACAATCATAGATAATAATTTTGTTACTAGCGACCTGGTGAATTAGAAGAAAAAAAAGAATGAAAAAACAAATTCCTGTGTTAATTTGATTAAAATTCGTGGAGATGTCAACTAGTCTTTTTCCGAGTGGTAGGAATTGTTGCTGGTGGGCTTATGCCATTGCTCATTCACTATCATTAGCTTGTCTCAGCACGACTTTGTTTGTGCTCGATTCTAGTCTAACTGTGATTTGTATCGAAGTTTCCTTCTTTTCTGCTGGGATGGAACATAAATTGCCGATATGTGGCTGTTCGAGTGTTTGAATTGTGCTACTTTATTTTGCCAAGAGAATATGTAGATAGCAAGTTATGAAATTATCATATTTCAAGCTTTCAGATATCATATCTTGACCCCAAAAGTACATTCGGGGTAGTGCGTCAAACTGACTTAGTTGAGTTCAGTGTTTTTATCATTTTGAAAATGAAAACCAAAACAGAGAAAATGAAAGGTTTTTTTAAAAATTTTGTAATTATATCTCTTAGTGCAATGGATTTTGAAATCTACGCCTGTTTTTAGGGGTATACAGTCAATAAGTGATTTCAGAAATGGACCATTCATTGTAAAATCTTTCAATTGCATTCTTTAGGAAGGAGAGATGCAGAAGGTTTTGGTGAACAAATTGGAACATCAATTTTCCTTCTGTAATTGAAGGCGGAAAGAAGAAACTAGTTCTTTTGTTATGGAGGGAATGACAGAGTTGACAGTCAGACTATGCTATATGTGCATATACATTTATTTTTCTTGGCAAACTCTGAAGCTGCCTCCAGGGGTTATTATACTGCTTTAGGACCATGAAAGAGTACATTGTTTGATATTTGATAAACAGGCTAAGATGCTAGATCAGTAGACTTTTACTTTGGATGCATGCTACTCTTCCATCGCACTGAAGCTGTGTATTTATTCCAAAAACAGGAGGGTGAAATTTCTTACGTCATTATGACCAGGCAAAAAGCTTTTTTTCTGTTGGGTTTGAAGTTTTTTATGGTTGAAAGGAAAATGTTTAACAAGATCAATCTTCAGATGTAAGAAAGCTTATTGTCTTGGGGAAATTCTATGGATCAGTTTGAAGGGTTGGAAGATTGAATGAATATAGCAAGGAACCATGTTGAAATGACCTTTTTTGTTGTGAAGGCCTTGATATTAATTTATTTTCTCTAAAAGTTTCTTGTTTCTGAGGCTTCCAACTTTCAAAATTTTAGGTACATAGGATGGGACCCTGAATACCTCTTCAACCTGGCATGCTTTATGGCTTTCATTACGTCAATTGGAAAAGAAATAATGCACCATTTTTATTTTCTTTTCGAAATTTAGGTTGGTTTAATAATTTTGGTAAGTGTTCTTTAAGGCATATTATCTTGTCCCTAACACCGATTCCTTCATTAACCTTAAATATGCAGCATTATGTAGCATTGAAGGTACAAAAAAGTGCTCAGCATTATACTGAAGCTGCAATGGACGAGATAACTATCTTGCAACAGATAGCAGAAGGAGACACTGAAGATAAAAAATGTGTGGTAAAGCTTTTAGATCATTTTAAGCATTCAGGTCCTAATGGACAACATGTTTGTATGATATTTGAATACTTGGGGGATAATCTTCTAACCCTCATCAAGTACTCGGATTATCGTGGAATGCCCATTGATAAGGTTAAGGAGATATGTTTCCACATCTTAGTGGGATTGGATTACTTGCATAGGCAGCTTTCAATCATACATACAGATTTGAAGCCAGAGAATATATTGCTATTATCAATGATAGATCCATCAAAAGATCCAAGGAGATCTGGTAATCCTCTAATTCTTCCTAATAGTAAGGACAAGAGTACATTGGAGTCTGGGATTACAAAATTAAATGGGGACTTAACTAAAAACCAGAAGAAAAAGATTCGAAGAAAGGCTAAACGAGCAGCTCAAGGGTGTGTGGGGAAGGAAATTTCTGTTGAAGCTGATGCTGATCAGGAATCATCTGCCGCGGAAGAGTCTCCTGCAAATGTAAAAGGAAATGCTGGTTCTGCTGACAACCTTCCTACTAGTTCTGACAATATGAATAGATCATCTTGTGCTGATGGGGCAAAGGACCCTGGGTCAGGAACTTTGGCTAGCAAGAGGGGAAGCCGCTTGACCAGGCGGAGGCTTTTGGCCTCAGTTGATCTGAAATGCAAATTGGTGGACTTTGGAAATGCATGCTGGACATACAAACAATTTACAAATGATATACAGACAAGACAGTATCGATGTCCAGAGGTGATCCTTGGATCTAAGTATTCTACATCGGCAGATCTTTGGTCTTTTGCTTGCATTTGTTTTGAGCTTGCAACTGGTGATGTGCTCTTTGACCCACACAGTGGTGACAACTTTGATAGAGATGAGGTGAGCTTTTGTGGTGGAATTCTTCGTGCTAAGCAATTGCTAGAAAAATAATGTGTATTGCGTGCCAATTGTTACTCACTGCAAGATACGTATATGTTATTTCTTCATGTTCCTGAACACTGCATCACTTCTTTCCATCAATAGCTTTTGTTTCTAAGTTTATTCCTTTAGGAAGGGTACACGATGCAAAATCCCTCGGCTTGAGGATTTTGTCTTGTATTGTCTAACTGATTTTTTTTCCATAGTTAATTGAAGAAAAATTATTATCAAGCAAGTGATTTGATCTACGTACAAGTTTTTTCCTAACTACAATTCTGCTGGAAGTCTGACTAGAAAACTAGGGATTACATAATAAAGAAAGGATAGTTTGGGAAATGTTTTATAACTTGCAAATGCAAAGAAGTAAATATGGACAAGTCTACCTGGTTAAAATTAGAGATATTACAAATTGATCCCGATAGAGCCAAAATGCCAAAGCTGTTGCCCTTAGTGGAATGTTTTGAATTCACTCATGCAATTGGTCGGACATCCCAGTTAAGTGTCTGCAAGTAACCTCATATGTCTTCATATAATGAAGCAAATGTGGTATATTCTTGACGGTTTTGTGATATCTACCAAGTATGTACTTTCTAGCATGTTTCAGGGATGTTGTGTTACAAATTTATACTCCCACCTTCCACTGGACTTGTATCCTCTTGTTATCTTTCACTTTTTGTTGTTGTGGAATGATGATGATTTCACTTTTCAGATTTGTTTTGAGCATGTAGTCCTGCATTGGTTGTCTACTTGTTTTGATGGCCAGTATACTCGATTTGTCTGCTGATCGGAAATGGGCTCATTTACTTCATCTCCATTTCGAAAATTTTGGTTATCTTTTGGCATCCATGACTTCTCATTGTCATGTAGCTATTATCCATTGTTGTGCATGCCCATACACTCTTTTTCCCAGATGTAGTTACTCGCGGCAACTGTCCATGGGGAGGAAATAAGTTGCCATATTTTGTGTAAACCTCTGTAGCAGCAAAGTAGCTGGGAACATTCATCCGCATGAATTATCATGAGAACTAAAATTGGTAGATGTAGTTGCATCTTGCAACTGTCCACAAGGAGGGAATAAGTTGGCATACGCTGTCTTTGTAGCAAAGTAGCTGGGCAACATCCATCCGCACGGATTATCATGAGCACTAAAATTCTTCTACTACTGACTGACATATTTTGGCCTGTCTTTATCAAATTCTTGCTTTCACGTCTTTGTCCTGTTGAGTGAATTTTCATTCCTTATACTGATCCTGGACCCTAATTAACCTTGATGGTGATCAATAAGGAACAACCAAATACAGTATCTATGTATTATAAATGATATCTGTTGATTCATGGAGAATTTCTTAGAGTCTTAACCTAATGCCACGATAACTTCTTGTGTATTTTATTCTTGACTTTATATATTAATGAATGATATTGGATGAATGTCTACTTTGGTTGTTTTGCCAACAATGGATATGAAGCTTAAAATTTGGGACGATTCCTCCACTTTGGAAAATCTTGAATGCATTGGGATCTAAACATTCTCATGCTCATGGAATCCTACAGTAATCTGTGCCTCTTGATCTCCTGCTAGTTACTCTATGTTCTTTCTGCTGCTTAATAACTTTTGCCTCCTTGGTTCTTTTCTATGAAGAAGACATAAACTCTGATGTGGAGAGAGAGGATTTCTTTTTTAGAATGAGTTGTTGGCATAACATTCTTCTTCGAGGATCAATCATTTATTTCTTATTGCCATTGGTACAATCACAGTCAATAGTTTTGTTCAGGCTTAGTGGCAGAGTTCAGTTCCTTTAATTGCCGTTCTCTGGAATCTCAAATACTCCTGTATTGAACTTTCTTGAGGGATGCTTGTACTTAAAGCGTCCTGTCAGATTGTTAACATATTGACTTGTATCGTCTGTGGCCTTAAATGTTTTTCCATTTATGTAATTCCTGTTATAGGGCTTCGTTAATTCTAGTCAAATTTAAGCATTTCAGGATTACAGTCTTCTCTTCTTTATCTGTTTCAGGACCACTTGGCTTTGATGATGGAACTTCTTGGTATGATGCCACGTAAGGTGAGACACATCCCATATAATCAATTTAAATCATCTTTTATGAAAGTTGAAACTATGTTAAGTGTGAAATGTTGGCAATTATATTCAGATTGCCTTAGGTGGTCGCTATTCCCGGGACTTCTTTAACAGATATGGTGATCTGAGACACATACGTAGATTGCGTTTCTGGCCATTGAACAAGGTTCTCGTTGAGAAGTACGAATTTAGCGAGAGAGATGCAAATGACATGACTGACTTCTTGGTTCCTATTCTCGATTTCATTCCCGAGAAGCGGCCAACTGCGGCTCAGTGCCTCCTCCATCCATGGATCAATGCAGGTCCTCATCTTTTGGAGCCATCTGCACCTTCTAATCGAAACAATAATTTGGAAAGTTTAAGTGATAAAAAGAAGAGGGAGAAAGATGAGAGGGAGGCGATGGAGTCCGGAGTGGGGAACATTGCCATCAATGCAGATTCTAGAGCAAGTAAAGATAGCCCATCTGTTAGTAAACTTTCCAAGGCAACCACAAGTGGTTCATCAAAGTAGACCAGGATATTGAATGACTAGCGATTCACCCCTTTCCTGTTATGTCCATCTGAAATTCTTCGCACCAGCAGGTAGTGTTCTTGCGAGGCATGACATGCCTCCCGTTATCTATTCGATTGGATTTTATATTAGATTGCGGGATGGCAACCCTTGGGTGGTATTGGGACCACAAGATCATTTTCGCTGATGATCAATTACTGGAGTAGAGGCCTTTCATAGCCTCATGCAGAAAGGTCCAATGAAGCGGCTCTTACAAGTCGTCATTGCTTGTCTCGCTATTATTGTTTACTTGCGTGATTCATGTAACATCCTCGATCCTGGACTATATAGGGACATTTTAATACATTAACGCCCTTCTGGGCGAGACTAGCGTTATTTCTCATTTAAAGATTGGTTTGCAGTTATTTCTCTGCCCTAGTTCCTAATTTTTGTCTCATCCTGTTGTGGAGTCTGCTCTAGGTGGTTACAGCAACTTAATACCGCCTACATCACTAATTTATTCAGAAAATTAGGAATGAAATGACTAGCCAAGAGTTCCTTATGGAGATGAGGTAAGTGTAATGATTTAACTTTTCTCATTGCATCTTTTTTATTTTCATTTTCGTTTTGAATAAATGTCTCGGACGAGCTCTACCAAACTTACTAATTGAGTATTAGATGATGTAAGCTAATTGTTTTATTTGAGCTTAAATTGTTATTTAAAATTTTCCAATGTTGCTCTTTTTATTAACAGGATCGATATTACCTTGTAAGTGACATAATATAGAACGTGGAATTGTTGTACAGATACATGTGTTAAAAGTCCGTTAAAATGTCACATTTCATAAATGAAATTTGTCAAATTCTTCCATTAATATTGTTGTATTAAAGGATTATAATATGTGTATTCATTCAAATAAACAAACTTTAGGTTAAAATATTCACTTAATTTCCATGTCATATTTGTCACTTCCAAAGGTTTGTAGTGTACACATGAATGCACAGTGATCACTTCAACAGTGAAGAACATGAGCAATAATAATAATAATGCTTGTCCTTAACTCCTTTCCTACATCCTAGCAGCGAACAGCCGTCTCCTCCTCCTTGCTGAGATTTATGAGCGTAGGGATGGTATGGTTCAGGCTCTTAAATTTAATCGAACATTTGGGTACCGTATTCAGTTCTCAACCCTAAACTATTGAGTGCCTCTTTGTCATACTCAGAGGAACAAAGAGAGGACAGCATTTCGTTTCAGACACTGATATGCAATCTTCTAAGATAGGATTTCCAAATATTGACCCAGAATGGTGGCTGCCCACCCATCTCCTAAATGTCACGTGCATTAAACTAAATTTAGCCTTCTGTTTCAAAGTCTTGGAGTTGTTCTAACCTTATTTCACTTAATTTTGTCTTCTGAAATAGATTCAATAAAATAAAATACAATTTGATTCATCAAACCCTGTTAGTTCGTAGGCACGTGTTATTTGCAAAATGTTTTTTCTATTAGCAGGTACCTTTGTAAGTTCATTTTTGTTGTCCCCAACGTTTCGTCTCAATTGTTGTCCTTATTAAAATTAGGCGGTGGCCAAATACATGTGCCTTACTGCTTCAATCGACCTACTTTCTTTGACTTGACATACTACAAATAATAGTTGATTTTCGATGTCGTGACGTATATAGGTTGATAACATTAGTTGTGAACAACTTCAACAGTTGACTCAACTGGATTCATTTACATGGATATGGATATTATATTGGAATCATGCTCGTCCTAGGGTAAGTGTATATTTATCTATGCATACATAACTTTTCTAATAGCTAGGTTGAATCTAAACCGTAAAAACTTGGTTCAAACCTATAGATGGATTTCACCTTCAAATGTGTCCAAGTAAAGTACAAATTATGAATTGAACATTTTCGAAATGGTCTGATCAATTCATTTGCCTGACAAGTGTATATGTACAATGACTTGTCGCGCATATATTGCAAGAAGTTGAAGAGAGATGGGGACCATTGCCTAGCAATAAAGAAGGAAGTTTTTCCAAACCAACATGTGATGCTGGAACAAAATTCCTAGAAAACATGCTTACAGAACATGAACTACGTGTCATGTCCTGCTGGAAGTTGTCTTCTTTCTCCAATTATGCACAACCGCACCTTGCAATGACGGCCTCTCACTTTCATCAGTTAAGAGAATCTGTTTCAGTCTATTATGTACAAAACCTTCAGGCTCATTCAATTATAAAGCAGACAGCAACAAAGCCAGCCCATAATTTATTACCGGACAGAAGTGGAGGTTCTTACGAACTATCATTCCTCTACTTATTTTCTATTTAGGTGGCTTCCTGAATAATGAGTTCAGATTTTCTGTCCAATATTATAATATTTTATTGTGTTCAATAAATCTCAACTATTTATTTATGTGAGTTTTATGTAGGTTCTGCGTGGATCTCACGTAGGTCCCGCAAAATAAATGACTGAAATTTTATGAAACAAAATAAGATAGGGTAATATTAGACAGAAGATCACTATTTATTTATGTGAGTTTTATGTAGGTTCTGCGTGGATCCCACGTAAGTCCCG
>JANIJH010000005.1:68920191-68932998 GCA_024520975.1 Erythroxylum areolatum
AATATGAAGAATCAAGTGAATTGAGATTTTTGATTGAGGATAAATTTTCCAAATGGAAAATTAGATTGCTTTGTATGAGATTGAATAAAGATGAATAAGATGAAAAAGAAAAAAAATTTATACCGATTTCGGATTGGTTTAGTCTAAGATTTCCAACGCGTGTTTTGCTAAATTATTCGTTACAGATGTTGGAGTTAAGTTTTTGTTCCGCTTTTGATTTGTTGCTTTCGTTTCCGAGCCATTCTATTCGTATTCGATTCGTTTTCGTTTCGCTTTGGTTTTAAGAGTCGTTTGATTCGTTCCGCCATTTTGCTTTCGTTTTGTTTCTCCGTTTTAACTGTTAGGGTCCGGTTTCCAAAATCGGGTCCCAACAGCTATATTTTAGGATCCATGACTGATCCGAAAAAGAAAAAGGGTATCACAAAAAGAAACGGATTAGCAAAGATTAATAAGGCGATAGGTAAGAAATTGGAGATAAAGATCTCCCTCATTAAAGGACAACCAACAACTTTGTACAGTCTGCCAAATTATTAAGTGAGATTGGTGTAGTATCCCGAACTGCTTTACCTGTAAGAACAAAATGGAGAAAAAAAACTAATGAGGAGTTGGACATTACATTTGATAAGTTAGACATAAGTATTATAAAACTATCTAATTTGTACGTGTTTTTCATATACCTAAAGCTTTGACTAATAATTTATAATTTTTGCAGCAAAAGTTGGAAGTTAAGGGAATGAGGACAGACAACAAAGTACATGCTGCTGTGAAGAAGTTTCTTTCTTTAAGGTTTAAAGATCAAAGATTTCATTTAAAAAAGCATTTTACCAATCACGGAAAGGTTGTTAAGCCACATAATGTCATAGTGGCGGAGTGGATGGATTTATGCAAATATTGGGACCAATCAGCTACAAAGGTTACTTAATTTGATTACAAAACTTAATTTCACATCTTTATTGACAACTGATTATATTTTAGTATTTATGAATTGTGATTTATAGATGTTATAATAGATTTTGTTACGTTTATAGTTAGGAAAAAAAGTTAAAAGGCCAAATTGGCTAAGAGTCAGGTCAAATGTCGACTAAACTCCGACTACAAGGCCTTTGTAACAATACGGCATGAGATTGTGAGTTATTGTCTTCTTAATTATATTTTACTTTAATTGACATTTCAAATTTTATAATAAATATTATTAATAATATATTTTTATACAACAAAGTGACAAAAATAGAGAAGAGTGTGACTGGATTAAGCTATGGTATCACACTCATTATGATGAAAGTAAAGGTCAATGAACAATTACCAAATGCAGAGAAAAATAGGTGAATACATAATTCATTTACAAATATTTCTTAAATGACTGTGTATCTAATTAATTCTTAATTTTTCAGGAATTAATGTGTAAGAAATTGACTGATTCAATAGAACAACATCATCCGATAACAGTGGATGAAGTGTACGACAAAGTTTTGAGCACTAGATCTGATTATGTTGTTGGTATGAGAGTTAGGCCTCAACTATAAAGGAATACTTTGGTCAAAAAGAGACTTCGAGACGAACTAGAGGAGTTGAAGAAAGTTAATCAGGAGTTACAGTCTCAAGTCGATGAATTGAATAAAAAAGTTAAACAAATGCAGAATCGACTAACTACCGAAGTCGAACAACAAAGAATTGAATTTGAACAGCAAAAAAAACTTTTGAAACTTTTATGTGCTACACATAATATTTTTTTAGATTAAATATATGTACTCATATTAACATATTATACACTTATCATGTACTTTTTATATTAATTATTGTATTACGACATGTTTGAAAATTGCAATTAAATAATAAATTGTCTGCACCTATGAAATTCTTGTGATACATAAATAATTATTAAATTTAATGATATACTAAAAAAATTAAAGAATTGTTAAATAAATAAAATTCATAAATAATATTGAATAGTTATTAAATAAATAAGATTTAAATTTTGTTATTTAAAAAATAATTATTAAAATTAAAAAATTATTAAATTAAAATTATTTTAAAAAGTAAAAATTCTTATTAAAAGAAAATAAGTGTATTTGCGACGTTTTTCTTAGACATTCCGCAATGTTATTAAAACGTCACGAAATCCTTCACATTCAGCGACGTTGTCTGAAAATGTCACGGAAAGCCACATTTCGCGACGTTTTGTGGAGGAATTCGTGACGTTTCCTAAATTGTCGCAGAATTTGACAGATTTAGAACGTTTTTAAAACGTCATGTAATATTACTTTCCGTGACGTTTTCAGAAAATGTCACCGAATGCGACAAATTTCATGACATTTCCACAAACATCACGAAAAGACCAATCTTTTAGTAGCATTTTTTAAATGTCACTAAATGTTTGTGTTTTTCGTGAAGTTTTATGTAAAACGTCAACTTTTTTGGTATATTTTTTAAAACGTCACAAATTAAATTCTGTTATATTTTTGAACATTCTGTGACGTTTTAAAAATATCACAAATTGCTTTATTTTTTTGTAATGTGTGAAGAACTATTCGCACCTGTAAATCCAGCTTCTCGTATCAGTCCAATTGAAGGTAGGGAAATCTAACTTGCTGAATCTGGTTGGAAGGGTGTAGTTTACCAAACCTTCGGAGTTTCGTGAAGTCACTTTTGAGTTCTCCTTCCGTATAAGTTGCTAAAACATGGATTTGATGTCGTTAATTTCTTGATCGTTTCTCATTTGTACCTTCCGAAGGTTTTTCATTCCTTCTTCTAAGCACCTAACCTCCAATCCCCATTTGTTTTTTGCCACGTGTCTGACCCAAAGATCACGCACTCTGACTGTTATGATAAATTTCCAGAATGTAGAGAAGAAACAAACAAGAGAAGAAATAGATAAACAAAAGGAGAATGGTGACTTGACTTCAAATTTTTCCATATCCCTTGCAACGGCTATAAAAATAGTACTATGACTATTTAAATTTTGACACGTGTTACTAACTAGTTTGTTACAACCGGGCCCCTGTTTGTCTTATTTTCCGATGTTTACTCGTTCGACGTCTTTTCCTTCTTCTTATTCCCCATTTTCATTTTTTCCTCCGCGATATTCTCTCTTTCCGTCTGTTCGGAGTCCAAATCTCCTGTTTAATATTATGATATTTTATTGTGTTCAATAAATCTTAATTATTTATTTATGTGAGTTTTATGTAGGTTCTGCGTGAATCTCACGTAAGTCCCGCAAAATAAACGACTGAAATTTTATGAAACAAAATAAGATAGGGTAATATTGAACAGAAGATCTTGTCCTCTAAATAACCCATGAATGTGATCTTACTAGTGAACCTTTGGCCTTTGTGCCCAACTTGTAGTTACTAAATTCACATGTTGATATTACGGCTCTGTGCCCCTGTCTCAATCTTCTGCTTGCCATTTCCAAGTTGGCCTTTTCTTTGAAGCTAGTCTACATTGGTGGGTAGTGCCTAAATTGTGGCCAAGGTACAGTTATACTTTCAGATATTTTCTCACCTTTTTGTCATTAAGTAACAACATTCCAATTTGTATACGGTTTGAATTTGTAAACTAAAGAGAAAAAGAAAAGTATGAATGACTTGGTCCCCACCTCCTAATTATGTTGGAAGTGAAGTTAAAATTCATATCCCCTTGTGTGTGCACTCTTCCTGCAACATGGAACAAAGGCAGTACGTACTATCTACAATAGTTCTGAGACTTAAGTTAATTGTAGATTTTTGCTAAGTTTAGAGGAAGAAAGAAGAATATGATAATATAGTAATTTATGGTAAAATTAAAAGGGTGAAGACAAGACTTAAGCATTCATTACAATGGTAGAACTAAAAATGTACTGCGATCATAAAGTGATAAGGTGTGCTCTGGACAGGACAGTGTCAGCGAGGTTCTAACACAGTCGGGATCAGAACGCAGGAGCAGCAAACTGACACTATTTATTTATATAGGTCAACTAGGTGTTGGCCTCCAATCCTATTCCAAACAATCCAAGCCTATAGCTTTTCAACATGTTCATCTATATTTCTTTCCTCATGTACTATCTGCGATTTGTTGTGGTGCCAATCATCATTGACTGCTGCAAATTCCTAAGAATCCCATAAACTCGTGATTCTGTATCATTATTAGGCTCCTTTCTATTCCAATGACTCCTGTAAAACATTTCCATAATGCAGAAAAGATTAATAACGGTCGTTGTTGGGTAAGGATCGTGGATTCATTTCTTATGGGAAAAGGTTTTCAAGTAGAGTATTGGATTTACCCATTGTGATCGCACTGGCAAAGATGACACCGGAGAGGATAAATACAATAAGCGAAGCTCTTCCCAGAAATGTAATCATCTTTCTCACAAAAAACTGTCCCCAGAAACCAGCGAAGACTGACACTGTCATGAGGTAAAGTGCTGCAAGAAGACATCATATCCAAAGATCACACACACTTCATATTGCATCGTGTTGGAGAATTCTTTTTCTGTTTTGTTAAAAAGATGATTAAAAGCTATACCATATGGTATGGGAAATCTATTCAGCAAATAGAACTCCACCACAGACAAGGATGATGAGAACATCATAACAAATGTTGCTGTTGCACTAGCTACCTGTTAAACAGAGCAAAGGTTTCATTCTTCAGGGAAATTTGTCTTCTTGACAGGAAGGATGGAAACAAGAACGATAAGCTTGACGATTCTTATTCTGTGAAACAATGGTAATGACAACTATACCTGTGGGATGACTCCTATTTCAAGAAGAAGAGGACCCAATATGAATCCGCCACCAGATCCAAGTAGGCCACCAACAGTCCCTCCAAGAATGCCACAAAGTGCACAGAATGCAATGTGCATTGCAGTCCAGTCAATTGAAGCCTCACAAATTGATTCTGTATTGCCTACGCTAATCCTCTTAATATGTTCTTTGTATAATTTAATGGCTTCATATCCAAACACTGCAAGTGCGATCGGTAGCTGCAACAGACAACCCAAGTTATGAGGACCAAAATTTATTAACTTGGCAAGTATTAGAAAAATGAAGAAGATCCCACTAGAAAAGAGAGCAATCAAATTACTATTGTTGGCACCTGCAAACAGAAAAGGACCCAATACCACGTACTGCAAACTGCTACGTCGTTCTGCAAAGCAGGTAGGAATAAGAAGAATGATCTATGTAATTTGTTCAAAGCCAAAGCAAATGGAAGAGAACCTGTCTCAACTTGCCTTGATGATTTGCAGGAGAAGGAAAAGAACCCAAACAAGTATTAGCATCAAAAGGTTCTTCCATCTGAGGTTTAAGCGCATTATTTGCTGAAAATTCAAGAAATAAAAAAAGGACTCAGTTAACCTCACAACTGAGGATGGTAACTGCAGAAGATTATATCAGTTGGTTCGTAGAATCACCATTGCTGTTTTCTTTTCTTGTGGAATCAATGGCTCGTATTCTGTGTTAATGAGTACTGCACATCTCAACAATAAAATAAATTAGAAACTGTCCAAGCTCAAGATACAGTATATGGAACTTCCATACAAAATAGCTTATATTTGAGAGTCTTACGTTCATCGTGGGACTTCACCAAAGTTTCTTCTTGCCGGGCCATTTGTTTCTGCGTATTTTTGACATTGAAATTTCCAGAATAGTTGAGTATAACACAGTTCCAATTATATGTCCATGTCAATGGAGCAGCAAATTATTACCTTTAGAATTGACTCCTCCTTCCACATTTCAATTCCCTTACAAAAGGATCTAGAAGATGTTCCTGGTCATAGATCTTCATCAGCATAAACATGGCAATCACTGAATAGCAATATTTACAAAGAAAGAACCTGCTGAGACGGTACCTAGAAAGAGAATTATGATGAGGACAGTGATTAGCCAGTAGGGGAAGACAACACTCAAAGCAACCCCAATGGTGATGCCAAGCATTAGCATGGGCTGGAATAAAAGAGCCAAGTCATAGTCTATAATGGGCACTTCCTTTGTTGGATGGGGCACTCTTAGGTTGTACCAAACTGATGAAGCTGACGCTCCCATTATCATACCTGCACCAATTGAAGACAGTCATCATCAAGTCAACAAGTAATACTCTTTTAACAAAAAACTCCGATATCTGAGTTGAGCTAATAAGTGCCCAAGTTGTAAACGCCAAGGTCATGTCTAAAAGCTAGAAAGAAAATTATAAGAAACATTCTCTACGAAAATTCTAGTCGACAGACACAAAATAAATCATAAGCACAATCTCCTGCTCTATCGAGATGACAGATTCAAGAGAAGTGTTGGACAGAAGACTGTATTATAAAATAAACGAACAAAACGAAAACCAAAAAGCTAACGAATGATTACTGAAAATACATTTGGAAATAGCAGCAGCAGACTTCGTATCGAATCCAACAATCAAAGTGAGCATAGGAACGAAAATGCCTCCGCCTCCAACGCCACCAACGGTTCCACATGCCGATCCCAGAAATCCTATCACAGTCGCCAACACTGCCCTCCAACTAAACGCCAATTTCTGCAACACCAAGAACACCATCAAGATTCTTCCTTCACATGAACTAGACATACAAAGCATCAGTGAAACGACTAGAAAAAAGCCACTAACGATCAAACCGAACCAAACAAAAGAGGAAGCGAAAGACGTACTGGCCAGACTCTTTCGGCGGTGGACACACGTAAGGAGTTGGAAAGATTGGAGTTGTAAGGCAGGGCATTGTTGTTGGGCTCCGCGATGAAGAAAACGGAGAGAACGGCCACAGAAAAACTGCCCAGCAGATAAAGAACCAATCTTTTTGTGGCCATGAAGCCTCTAGAGTTGTTTAAGTTAAAAAAACAAGGAGATACCCGAGAACAACAACAGAACCAAAAACGTCTATGCCTCCTAGAATTATTTGTTTTCCTTCTCTAACACGACCCTGTTTGGTGTTGTTCGGAGCTCACCAAGATTATAAGTAGACACAAACACAATAATGAAAGAAAAGACAAAAACCTGAGCACGGAAGGGAAGGACCGCGTTGTCGTTTTTATAGTCAATGAATGGTCACCCCTAGTTTACCTTTTCAATGTTCTGCAACTTTACGGCATTACTACTAACTATCGGTTAAATGTTTTTTAAAAGGGAATAACTGAACGGTGGATTATGCGGTCTAATTTGCGTAATTTCATTATAAATCTATATATTTATGGTATATATATATAAAACACCAAAGCATTCTAATTTAGTCAAACAAGAAGTTCCCCATATATTGTATGCTCAATCTTCACATTAAGAGGCATAGATTTTATCTTAAATTATATATACCAATATCACATTTGTTTTTGCCCATTTTAGTAATAGTATTAATGTTGGTAACAAATTTAAGGCTTAAAGATTCAATTAATATTATACTGTCATAAAATTGATTAAAAATTAAATAAAATTAAAGAATTTGAAATACAATTGAGAATATTGTCTTTACCTTTAGAAGAATTTAAAGTTTAATTGAAAAAATAGATTGTTAAATGAAAATTAATTGATTTATTTTAGTTTATAAAAAATTATTAATTTAAAAAAATTGATTGATTAATCAATCAAATGATCGATTTTTAACCAGGGTTATTAAAGTAAATTGAACAAGAAAGTTAAAAATTGAACCGAAAAATTAGATGGTTAAAAATTTTTACATTTAAATCGATTGAATTTTATAATCATTAAATAGTAAAATTTTGGTAATATTTTAATAATAAAATTGGTCAAAATTATCTTTTAACTTAAAACTTCCACAAGTGAGAAATTTCAGAAGTAATATATTAACAAAAATATTCATAGTAGTGGAGTGGAGGAGTAATTAAAGAAAATAAATGTCCTTAATAAAATTTGATTTTGCATTCTTTGGAGAGAGAGATGGCCCAAGGGGTGGAATCGGGAATCTAAACATGGTGAACGGTGACTGCCAAATGCTCTACAAGCGTCCTCTGACTCGTCAGCCTATCCAAATTTCAGAAAATCTTTTCACGACAAAGACCAATGGATCCATTCATGAATATGGCTAAAAACCTGTTGATGGACGGCACGACACTCGTTCAAGATGATGGATTTGTTACGTCCTTTTTCTTGAGTCCACTGACGTTAACTCTTTGATGGCAGGTATTTACATTGAATTGGGGAGATGTAATTGTAGTATGTAAGTCGAGAAAGGATCCAGTATATCGATCGACTGACTTTTCTTATAGTGTTATTCAGTCTAGATTTGCATATGCTTCAAGATCTTCCAATAACCATTATGGAATTACTACACCAAAATAAATAAGGCGTGCGTTATGTATCGTAAAATCCTGTGCTAGTTAGGGTGTTTTATAATTATTTTTTATTATCATTCGTTTGTAGAAAAAAAAAAGACGTGAAATACGGACCTAAAGAAAAGCAGAAAAAAAGATTGTTGTTGATATGGAATTGTATGGTCAAAAGGTTAAATATAAATGTAATAATAGATTATCAAAGGAGTTGTTTTAAAATTAAATAAAGAAAATAATACACAAGTTTAAGTTAAAAGTGTTCAATCCTAAAATCTATCAGTAATAAATAGAGTAGTTAGGATGCTTTCTGAGTATAGTTAATAATTCCTCCGCAGAAGTGACCGAGACAGTTTCCTGTTTAAGAGAACTACGCAAGTCTAGTGAGTCACAGCCTTTATCCATCTATGGCTACCAAATTATATTCTTTAAACAAGCAGTTGGGAAGTATGTATCGAGTCGTGTATTAGTATAACAGCTACACGGTAAAAAGACTTCTTATATATTATTATTATTATTATTATTATTGGATAGTTGTTTTATTAACTATCACTACATAATTAGTAGATTGTCATACGTTAACATTTGGCATAAACTACAATTGATTCATACCCTTTGCTTTGATCATTTCCCTATCTATCATACTCAGAGTAGATACGTCCAAGCTTCCAACAAACTTAGCTTCATCAGAGCTTATGAATAAGGCTTGATGTTTCCTCTTACGAAAATCTAATTTTCAGAAATACCAAACAAAAGCTAATTTCTCGACTTGTTAGATATGTCTTACTTGTTATAAGAATTACTTTAAATTGCTAGTGTAAAATGATTATTTCTACCCAAAATATAGCTAGGGTTAAGCATTATGTGTTATGGCGATGCCTGAAATGCACTTAAATACTAACAACTGAAGTCGATATGCTTAATGGCCAGGTCAGGGAATAGTACTGGTCTAAGATATGAGGAGCTCACTTCACTCAGTTATAATACGTCATGTTTCACAAAGAATAACAATTTGGGACCACTTGCCACATTTGAACCAATCTTGCCTTTTTTTTTTTTTTGGTTTCCTACTAGGTGTTCTAGGAGGGTCCTAATTATGAGAAGAAGCATTTAAGTCATTCACACTCAAACTAATCCTTGTTTGAGCCGAGTAGGTCCCTTGCGGGAGACAAAGCTCTAACCCCAAGTTTTAAATGGCTGCATACATGAAGACGGTTCGAACCCGAGACCTCACTTAAACCAGGAGAGCTCCTTACCAATTTCCCTGCGCCCTAGGGTTGAACCAATCTTACTTTTAAGCATAACATTATGCTGTTCCCAAAGTCGAGGGAAAAGAAATCCTTAGTTTGGTGCAGTTTTGGTTTACATTCTTTTTCATTTTTCCTCTCCAACTTATCTAAATTCATGTAGTAATACTCAATTTCAAATCTTAAGTTCATATTTTACTTATTTCTGTAACTCTCATTTATGAAATGGTTGCAACTAATTAGAACTTGGACTTGGATACCATAGTTATCAGATGGTAGGACACGAACATAATCCATCATAAAGAATTACAAGTAGTTAGAGCTAGTGACCAACTAATTTCTCTTAAGATTATGCCCTTGGACAAAAAGATGAATAAAATATACAATACGGTTGCCTTCTTTTCTTGACTACAAGAATGTCTATCTAGTTCCCACCATAATATTAATTCAAAGGTGTCTCGTAGAAACCCGCTCAAATAATTATAGTTATATTGGCACCTTTTATGCATTGTTAATTAATTATAATCGTAGCTTTAGTTTAGAATATTTATCAAGATCATTGCACATGTAATACCACTTTAACTTCTTAAGAGAGAGAGAGTGCCCAATATGGAATCAGATACATATAAAAACGTAATCAAAGCTAATCAATTGCAAATTAATGGGTTATGATTTTTTTTTGACAACATAAACTATTGGCAACCAAACTTTCTTGTTCGTTCTGAATCTTGTTTAGTAATAATATCAGCGTGTCTTTGTAATCAGTTTTCAAGAAAATAAATGCATCAGTAACTTGAGATGAAACGAAAGAGGCCAAAAATAAATTATGTGGCTTTGAATTTCTAGTTCCGATGATAGCAACTACTAGCCAGTAAAGAGTAAAATTGTCTATTCTAATCCATGATAATTGCCACACATGACCAAAAACCCCAATAATACCTGTCAAGAACCCAAACACGAGCTAATGCATCCACTTGATCACTATTTGACAAAACAATTACCCAACATTTGAAAAATCCTTACACACATTGACTGACTCAACTAAGATTAAAATATGCAAGCCAGGTGTTGATACATACCATTGGTCGGACCTGTAGACGACCTATCTGTGATTAACACAATGAAAACGAATCATACTAAAAAATTACTGGTACTTTGCCCAAGACGTTCTAATCAATGTTACATGTATTGAAGGTGGGTGTCTGTCTATCACCCATCTTTGATGTTTATGCTTTAAATTACACCCACCTCTTTTTCCTGGACTCTATTCAAATCTCATTGTTCTTCAGTAACACCAAAGTAGCATGAGTTATTGAAAATCATATTTAGCGTTGGCTGGCTCACGTAATTGGTACGTACCGGGATTAATTTTTCTATTGATTCTCCGTCTGGTTACAGTAATCCTTCAATTTCACTCTACTTCCTCGTAAACTAAACCCCAAAGTTACACAAAGCTTCTTTTATTTTTTTGTGCTTACAAAGTGTTCTAGGTTAGTCTTAATTATGGAAAGGTACATTTAAGCTATCCACACTTAAACTAATTTCCACTCGAATCAAACAGATTCTTTGCAAAAGACAAAATTATGACTTCAAATTTTAAACGGCTACATACAAAATTTGTATTTTTTCTCATCATAACTGGCGGGGCCTGAATAGTAGATGTAATCAGAAAGATCAATTACTCCAACGATGATATGGACGCATGAAAATGGTATAGTAGTTACGGACCCACGAAAATACTTGGTAGACTTCAGTAAAATTCAATTTTAGAGCGTGCTATTCAAGAAATGAACGATAATGGGTTACCCAAATTTCGAGTGAGGCCCAAAGAACATGGGAACCCAACTTACAAACATTCAGGACTGATCCACAAAATGTCAAACACTGATTGTTTTGTTCCGAAAGATAAAGAGACAGAAACACTAGGACATCAGGGAAACCGTTATCACTCCCTGTCACAGGATCCACTCGCCTTAACTGCAGGCGAGCAATACCCTCTTCCTCCATCCGTCCAACGTCGTTGAAAGTTTGACCAGCCATCTGATCCGCTTCCCTCAAAGTTGCCGACACCGAACCTGGACGCGTGCTTTCAAGTGTTATCCTGACTACCTCCTCCTCCTTGCCGATACCCTTGTCCAACTTCTTATCCCCGTGAAGCCTCAACTCCTCCATTTTTCTCCTTGCTTCCTCCTCCGTCTCACCCAATTTTTCCTGAATTTTCAAACAAAAGGTGTAATTCAATACTTGTTAAAACTTGTTCTATATATTGGTCCTCCTTTTCTTGTCATTCTCTTCATTTTTTAAAAAATAGCAAGTTCTGCTACTTGAGACCAGAATGAGCTCCTGGTGAGTAAAAGGGGACTAACCCTAGCTAAAGCGAAGCTCAATCTCGGTGCAAGAAGACAGATATTTCTGAGTATAATGGACTAGGAGTTGATGAAAGACTAACCTTGGTTGCCTCTGCAGTCTCTGCAGCCTTCTCGTTAGCTTCTTCTTTCTTACCAATAAAGAGATCCATGGCCTTCCTCGCAGCATCTTTAGCACTGTCCTTAAGATCCCCAAGCTTGCTTACTGCACTATCTTTTCCCTCCTTGGCTTTCTCATTTTTATAATCCTCGGTTTCCTTTGCTTTCTCCGCACTATAATCCTCGTACTCGTTAGCTTTCTCCAGTGCAGAATCTTTTGTTTCCTTTGCTTTATCTGCTGCATAGTCCTTGTACTCGCCAACCTTGTTCTTGGTCTCTTCAGCCTTCTGCTTGGCAGACTCCTCGGTCTCCTTTGCTTTCTCGGCCGCATAATCCTTATACTCACCCAGTTTCTCGTTCGTCTTATTCGCCTTCTTAGCCGCGTAATCCTTATACTCCTCTGCCTTCCCCTTGGCTGATTCTTTTGTCTCTCTAGCCTTCTCAGCTGCATAATCCGTGTTCTCATTCAGCTTCTCTTTTGCAGCATCTTTCGCCTCTTTTGTCTTATCTGCATACTCCCCCAACTTCCCTTTGGTCGCTTCTTTGGTCTCCTTCGCCTTATCTTTTGCACCTTCTTCCGTTTCTTCTATCTTCTTCGCAGCTGCATCTGTTGTCGCCTTTGCTTTTGCAGTTGTGTGGTCTTTGTAATCCCTACTCCTATCTTCTGTATAGTCTTTAATTCTTTATTGTTGGAAAATTGGGTCTGGATCTGATCCGACCGCAGCGGAATAATCACGAAACTTTTTCGTGATTTTTGATTTCCCGAAAACCAAGATTTATTTAAGTCTATAAAATGATTAACACGAATCAAAATAAAACGGAAATTTAATTCGTACCTTATTC
>JANIJH010000005.1:68944560-68968612 GCA_024520975.1 Erythroxylum areolatum
GTGATTAATTTCACCGACGGGTATCTCGTGATTACCGACGGTAATTTCTGTCGGTAAAACACTGATTTCTTGTAGTGATAGTTAACTCTTACCACTAATAAACTCTTTAACATTTTCATGTTTAATCAAAATGTGATATTCTAACACTCTCTCTCAAGTGTAATTAGGACTGAACATCCAATTGTCACTTGAAATAAATGCAGCGGTAACCGAACTAGGCCCCTGGGACTGGAAATCCAGTTGTCACTTGAAATAAATGCAGCGGTAACCGAATAGACATCCAAACGGACAATTAGGAAATTAATAATCCAGACCAAACCTTATCTGATATCATGTTAGAATTTTTAATATGAGCAGAGTATAGTCCCATTAATAAGAATTGGGCTTGAGTCAACCATTACCAAAATGACGAGTCATTTTGATAGCTGACCCTTATCACTTATAAACTTTTTAACATTTTTATGTTTAATCAATATGAGATACTATAACAATTTTTTTTAATATTTTCAATTTTTGCAACCTCCTTTTCTATGACATAAGATAAATAAATAATTTATTTTTACTCATTCTTATAATTTTACTTCTTGTTTATTATATACCGGTTGAACCTTTAAACGTTAAACTTTTCTTTTGACCAGTTTGATGTCCCGTTTTTAAAACATTGACTGTAATATATGATATTGATGATAATATTATGATAAGAATCAATGCTTAGATAATATTATGATAATATTATAATAATATCTTTTATCTTTTATTTTTAATATTTGATTCCTTTAAGATTATTTAGAATTTATTACAATTTTGTCATTTCCTATTTTTTCCATTTTCAGTAACCAAATAAGTAAAAATTAAAAAATAAAGGTGGCATTCATATTCGTAACTCTTTATTACTAGTTACTAAAAAGGATCTAAAGTTATAGAGTGTTATCGAACAAATTTTGAAAATATGAAAGAGAAACGTGTAATCCTCCATTTGATCTCAAATTCTCCTATTCCAAAGGAACTTCAAATGCATTAGCTATCATATAATTGCACCATACTTATTTTTATAAAATTATTTTTCAAATAAAATTATTACTTTGGAAGTTCATCAATTCCTGAGATGAGCATTACCACTCCTTGTGTATATATGCTTTTAATTTTATTCTTTTCATCTGCTTAATTTGCCATGACAAACTGGTCCGTGTGATTCTAGGGCGGATTTCATGATAAGGAGTAAGAGTAGCCTTGCATGAAACTCAACGAGGAAACAGAATCCAAGCTAGGACTGTTATCTACATAACAGCCCAAGCAAATTTCCTACTGTTCAAATGTAAGTGAGCAATATTATAAATTATCCTCTATCATTCCATAATAATCTTCGTATATTACTTAATTTTTACGTAAGAAATTAAACTTATAATTAAATTGATGTTTATAATGCATACTTCAAACAATTTCTACTAAAACGGAACAAATCATAATAGGGTTATTTTCAATATAACCAGAAAAAAAACAATTGTTGAAGATATACATTTATATAACTATAGAATTATGAATGAAGCTGAATACACAGTTACGAAGCTATGAGATTTGGTCCTGCAGTGAAAATGAAGTAGAAATCTTAAACTTTTGAAAAGAACTATTAATTCCCTCCAAATTGCTTACAGATACGATTGTTTTTATTTTGGATTACATTCTATCCCATGTTTCAATCTGAGGATATTCTCATAGATTATGAGGTGTGACAAATTTGTTGCAGAAGGACTAGTTCGAAATCCAATTGAATTTTCAAAATGATATTTTGTTGATCTTGATCACATTTTTCTGTTCTAAGTTTACTATAAATACAGACCTGCATCCTCATCGTCAGCTACCACCTCTTTAATCTTCACTGTCAACATGGCAACTTCGATCAGAGTTTCTTTATTTTGTTCTATTGTTTTGTTCTTCAGCTCTCTTTGCTCAGCAATTGAAGTTACTGTTGATAATAGAGCAGTTAACATCGATGGGGAAAGGAAGCTTATCTTATCTGGTGCCATACACTATCCTCGTAGCACTCCTGCAGTAAGTTTTTCTTGTTAACTTCATAGCATGTTTTCGAGCAAATATAATGTCATACATCTTCAATCTCTCATTATTATTATTATTATCACTTTTTAGTTGCTTTTGTTTATATTTAGTACCTGTCTTCGTTCCACGCAGATGTGGCCGTCGCTTATCCGGAAATCTAAAGAGGGTGGTCTAAATGCCATTGAGACCTACGTATTTTGGAACGCTCATGAGCCTCAACGTCGTCAGGTTTGTTTACTCTGACAGCTTTTGAGCCCCTGGAGTACTTTTGTTAGTAACTTGACTAGGTTTTAATTCCATTTCAACATCATGAGACGTACGTTCTTTTGCAAGTTCATTAATGTGAACATGCTTATTTTTATCTTGTTCTATCAATTCAGTATGACTTCTCCGGAAGCTTGGACCTCGTCAGATTCATCAAAACCATTCATGAGGAACGTCTCTACGCTATTCTTCGGATTGGTCCATATGTCTGTGCAGAATGGACTTATGGGTAATTATTTCTCAAGAAAATCATTCTTCTGTTCAAGTTTTGTTATTTGTGATCGTAATCTTTTGTAAACATGACGTTTTATGTACATTAGAGGCTTGCCGGTCTGGCTGCATAACATACCGAACATTAAATTGAGAACAGATGATCCTGTCTACAAGGTAAAACTATATAGAACAACCTATTTTCACATTGTAGTATATACTAAGTTGTCTTAAGTTTTAAAACGCTAATGTTCTTTTCTAATTTCCTATGTTGTTGGTTAAAAAAATAGAGTGAGATGCAAAATTTCACGACATTGATTGTGCAAAAGATGAAGCGTGAGAGACTCTTTGCCTCACAAGGCGGACCTATCATCCTTGCTCAGGTATATACTCTTATCTAATTATGTTAATTATCTCGTCTTATGAAGTTCATTACTGACTGCTTAAAATCTTATGCATGAAGATTGAAAATGAATACGGCAACGTAGAATGGGCGTATGGTTCAGATGGATACAAGTATGTCAACTGGTGTGCTAATCTAGCTGAAGGCTATCATGTTGACATTCCTTGGATCATGTGTCAACAAGACAATGCCCCACCACCCATGGTAATGCAGACCAACCAAGCTCGTGAATGTACTCTACATATATTTGCACCAGAGAAGACATTTCTTTTGATAAGAGTATACAGATTAGCCTACATATATTTGCACTAACGAAGACTTTTCATTTGATACGAGTATACAGATTAGCACCTGCAATGGTTATTACTGTGATCAGTGGAAAAATCCCAAATCTAATACCCCAAAGATGTGGACAGAGAATTGGAGTGGCTGGTTTGTCAAACTTTTCATTGTTTATATATACTTGAGTCATAGTTCATTTCAGCGATCTGTTATGTATTTTACAAAAATATTTGGAATATTTTACTAAAGAGAAATTCTTATGTTTCAGGTTCAAGAACTGGGGTGGTCAAGATCCGCACAGGACTGCGGAAGATCTTGCTTTTGCTGTTGCAAGGTTTTTCCAGCTTCAAGGCACAGTTCATAACTACTACATGGTTGGACTCTTGAAACCTATAAGTCTGTATTCTGAAATTTGTAGATACATAAATATAACATCTACTCGGTATTTTTGTTGCTTTTAGTACCATGGGGGTACTAACTTTGGCAGCACAGCAGGAGGTCCATATATCACAACTTCTTACGATTATGACGCACCCCTTGATGAATATGGTAAGGGAAATCTGTTACTGATATGTATTTATCTAGTACTGGCTTGTTATGTTACGATGATTTCAATAATTTCCATATAATCATGAATACAGGAAACCTGAATCAACCCAAGTGGGGACATCTCAAGGATCTTCATCGTTTATTGATATCTATGGAGAGTACTCTTACATATGGTTCAATAAGAAATATTAACTATCCTGAAAATAGACAGGTAACTGTTTCTAAAGCTATTTGATATTTGGTTTCCTTACTTAAAAATCACATTTAATCTGATTGATAAGCTCAATTTGCAGATTACAATCTATTCTCATGAAGGGAAGAGGAGTTGTTTCTTATCAAATCCACACCCTAGCGAAGATTATACCTTTGATTTTGAAGGTGATCAATACCTTGTTCCTGCATGGTCTGTTAGCATTCTTCCTGATTGCTTCACAGAGACTTATAATACTGCAAAGGTAAATTATCTAGACCACTCCCATTCTTAAAGCTCTTAATTGGTATAAAAGCTATAGTTAGTGTTCAACAAAGCTCCTGTTTTTGGTAGGTTAATGCTCAAACATCAGTAATGGTCAAGAATCCAAATATCATGGATGATGAACAAGAACCATATAGTTTGAAATGGTCTTGGAAGCGCGAGAATATTCTTCAAGCCATGCCACATCATTCTTATGCGTTACAAAGCAATCAGCTCTTGGAGCAAAAGGCTGTCACTAATGGCACTAGTGATTACTTGTGGCTCGTAACGACGTAAATCATTTTATTCTACGTCAAATTTATATCGTCTTAATCACAAATCCTGCTCTCTAATAAGTAAATGGACAGGTTTTTATATGACCAGAATAATTCTCTGTGGAACAAGGATCCCAAAAAGAGTCATTTCCTGAGTGTGCACACCAAGGGACATGTCATTCATGCATTCCTTAATGGCAGACATGTTGGTAAGTTGTTATCTTTACTGATAGCTTTAAAATCATAGAAGACACTGAACTTATCATTTTTTTTTTCTTTTCCTCTGATGCTTCGAGTCTGTTCAACTCTATATCAGGATCACAAGCTGCTAAATACAGTCATTACGAATTCACCTTTGAGAAGAAGATTAAATTGAAACCTGGCATAAACAAGTTCAGTTTTGTTAGTGCCACTGTGGGACTTGCTGTAAGTTCATATTTAAGTTGCTTCAGTTAGTACTACTACCTGTTAATCTCAATACTTATGTTCTTGTTTTATGGTTAGAACTACGGTGACCACTATGATTTGGTAGAATATGGAATCAAAGGTCCAATTACACTGATGCTGAGGGATAGGACGGGAACTGAGGTGGCGGCCCAGAATCTCACGGGGCTGTGGAATTACAAGATTGGATTGGACGGTGAAGAGAAAGGACTGTCTGCAGGAAATCCTAAGCCATGGACTGTACATTCCCGTCCCGCTAATACACCATTCATTTGGTATAAGGTAATGACGGAGATAATCTAATTGACACAAGAATCTAGTGACTAGAAATGATGTTATGTGCTGTCTTATGTGCAGGCCACTTTCCCAGCTCCTACAGGTGAGGATCCTGTTGTCGTAGACTTGCTTGGTTTGGGCAAAGGCATGGCTTGGGTGAACGGCCACAACATCGGAAGATATTGGCCAAGCTACCTCTCTTCAGAAGATGGTTGTGATTTTGAATGCAACTATCGTGGATCTTATGGAGCTGGAAAATGCAGAACAAATTGTGGGAAGCCTAGTCAAAGATGGTAAGAAAAATTTTGATGGCGGAAGTAATGCATCATCATGCAGTTATCTAATCTAGGATAAGTTTTCAGGTACCATATTCCGCGATCGTTCCTGAAGGCTGATGACAACGTGCTTGTTGTCTTTGAAGAAATGGGAGGTACTCCAGACCTTGTTAAAATAGAAACTGTTTCTGTAGAAAAAGTATGTGTGAATGGATACGAAGGACACACTGTGGAATTAGCATGTCAAGGTGAAAAGGTGTTCACCGACATAAAATTTGCAAGCTTCGGGTCGCCAAAAGGAGCCTGTGGAGATTTCCGTAAGGACATGCATTGCCATGCTGGGAACTCCTTAGATGTTGTTAGAGAGGTAGCATTGTCTTCTTAATTTAAATTTTGTTATGCTTAAGCTGTTGATGACATAAAGACTAACTGTGTGAATTGTTGTGGTTCACAGGCATGTCTTGGCATGGGCAAGTGTTCATTCAAAGTTGATGAGAGCGCTTTTGGCCCCCTACGCTGTAGAGTTGATGAATACAGGCTGGCTATTGAAGCTGTTTGCTAGTTTTATAGGAATTCTTTAGTGGTAGTTAGTAGTTAAATGTTAGAAATCACGTATTCAAAAATAAATGTTTAGAACGTAACAGTTTAGGGTTTATGGGTCGATGAGTGACCCAATAATAAGTTACATTTTGGATCTTGTTTTTGGCAAGTAACAGGATGAAGAATTACAGTATCCGACTGCTCCAGAGTAAAGAGCTTGTTACTGTCTAAAATTTACACATCTGCTTGAGTCTTGATATAACCAACTACTGATATTTATTTACATGTTAAAAGTAAAAACTAAGGTTGCAAACGATTATATGACTCACCAGTAGTCTTTGCACGAGCAATGGCCATTTGCAAAGAAATGAAATCCTGAAGCATCCCTTACAGATATGTCTCTTCCGGTGACGACTGTAACATATTTTAAGAATGTATGGCAATCCCCACAAAGGAGGATATTCTTGAATATTTGAACTGGTTCTCCTGGTCTAGTCATCAGGAGCGCATAAGTTGCCGCCAGTTTTGCACTATGGCAGAACAAGAAATCTTTCTTCTGATGCTCCTCTACTTCATGGAGAACAAAGCTTGTGTCGGGCTCATATCCAGCTTTTAGGCATTCCAAGATTAGTATTTCTAGACCACTGTATATGTCTTTTGTTTGAGGATGAGATTTGTCTCGTACATAGAATGAATGCACCTTATTCTGATGAATGGCCCAACTTCGACATGGGTGCTTCTTAATGCCCTTTTCTCTCATATTCTCCCTCACTATATCCGAGCAATGCCACCTCCCAGAAGCAGAGTACAGATTTGATACAAGAGCATATGTGGATGGATCCTGTGGTTCCATTGTAAGTATGCGCTTTGCAGCACGTTTCCCTATGTTTGTATTCAAATGGAGTCTGCAACTGTCAAGCAAAGCACGCCAAACAGAAGCCTCAGGCTCAAAGGGCATATTGAGGATCAATTGTTCAGCTTCTTCAAGAAGACCCCAGTAACCCAAAACACTAACCAAGGCGGCAAAATGCTCTGAAGAGGGCTCGGTGTTATGTACTTCTTTCATAGAGTGAAACAAGACTTTACATTCGTTAACTAAATTTGAACTGGTATGCTTATAAGAAGATAAAATCAACATGAAAGTGACTGCATCAGGTTGTACAACAGCCTTCTTCAACCTAGACCAGACAGCCAAGGCCTCATCTCCTTGCCTGTGAAGAAGATGACCGGCAATTAGTGCATTCCAAGAAATTATATCATGTGTGGGCATCCTATTAAAGAATCTGATTGCATCAATGATGTTGTAACACTTAGAATACATGCTTACTATTGAATTTCCCACCCCTAAATCACCTACCAGCCCTGTTTTAATCGCACGACAATGGAGTTGCTTTCCCATCTCAAGAAATCCCAAAGTTCCGCAAACCCCAAGTATTGAACTCAATGCAACTTCATCCAAAACCATATTCCCTTCTTGTTGACTACGGTGGAAAAGAGAAATTGCCTCGTCAGGCATACCGTTACGAGCATAACCACATACCATTGATGTTTGAATTATAGAGCTGTCCCGGTCAGTTGGCCAACTGGAGAACATTTTATCAGCATCTTTCATCCTTCCACACCTCATGTAAGCATCAATAAGAGCTGCTTCAATAATAGCATTCAACATAAAACCAAACTTGACAACAAAACCATGAATTTGCCGACTGATATCCAATCTTGCGAGCAAGCCACAAGCATTCAACACACTAGTGAAAGCAGAGTCAGACAATTCTATTCCCTCCTGGGCCATCTCAATAAACAAGTTGAGTGCCTTCAACCCTTCACCATTTCGACAAAATCCAGCCAAAAGTGCATTGTAAGAAACATGATTCATCTCTGGCATCTTTTCAAATATCTCCACTGCCAAATCCACGCATCCAAATTCCAAATATGCAGTCATCATCTCCGTCCATGTCACTACATCTCTCATTGCCATCCTCTCAAAAACTGCAACCACATCTTTTAAACTACCACATCTAGTGTAGAATCTGATAATAGCATTGCTCAGACTCAGATTACCCTCTAAACCAATTCTAATAGAATAGCCATGAATCCCTCTGCCGTCCATCACTGCAGGGCTCTCGGTGCAAGCAGTTAAAAGCGTTGATAGAGTGAAGTGATCAATTTTAAACTTATCATCTTGCGGCAAATTGCGAAACAACTGTAGTGCTTTGTCGTATAAAGATTCTTTAACAAAGCTGGACAACAATGTGTTCCACGAAGCAATATCTCTGTGACCCATTTCATCAAACAATTGAACTACATAATCCAAACTCCCGCAATTACCATACAAAGCCATCAACGCATTAGCAACAAAAACGCTAGCCAAAAAACCCATCTTGAGAGCCAAGGCGTGAACTTGCAACCCCAATTCAAAATCCAAAACCCTGATACAAGCAGTTACAATCCCAACAAAACTGTAATCATTAGGCTCAATACAAGCCCTTCTCATTCTAAAGAAAAGCTCAACTGCTTCGCTCTCTCTATTCTCCTTGGCTAAACTCGAAATCAACGCAGTGTACGACACGACGTCCGGTCTATGAAGGGTCGTGAAAACCCCGTAAGCATCAACAAGAAAACCCATCTTGAGATAAGCCGAAATGAGACAATTACCCACACGTGTCGAGTGTTGAAGCTTATGAAACAAAGCGTGCACGGCTCTGGCAAGCTCAACATCAGCATATTTAATGGACAAACGAAGCCAATGCAACAAGTCATCAGCGTCGATAGTGTCCTGGAAGTCGTGGAAAGAGTCCAAAGTGAAAGCGGGTTTTTGAATTTCGTGCTCAGAGAGAGATAAGTGTGAGGATATCAGGGGTCGAAAAATGGAGGACGCGACTGGTGGGCAGTGTACGTAACAGATGTGAGGTTTGGTTTTGAAGAGAGAAAATGAACGGAGCGGTAACTTCGAAGGAAAATGAGAGACGGAGGCTGTCGGCGGTTGGATAACGGTAGCCATGGATTGGAGGCGCCAATCATAGTCGAAAAAAGAGAGCTGTTTGTTATCTCATAGGACGCAGCGAGTAGTCACCGCGCGCCAATCGTAGGCGAATAGTGATGAAACCAAAGTTAACAAGGCACGGCGTCGTATTGAAAGGAGTATATAAAATAATAAAATAGACGTGCAGTATAATATCCTTGGCGTAAGTTTTGACGTCGGAAAGATCACGAACTTGAATCATACTTGATCGGACCTCCATGGACGGACCTCGTAAGAATCAGGTGAAATGAGTTCTTCTATTGAGCAAAAAAAGGGAACTTGTTCAATTGTGCATTGATTATCGTTGGACCTTTTGATTGAAACGGTTCAGGTATCGCTAAGAGGGGCAAGTAAACGGGAGATATCGAGGGACGCGCTTCTGGAGAGAGTCTCAGTCGAAAGAGAGCTCCGGGGCTACACCCGGCGAGCTTCTTCCGCCGCCGTCTTTGTACAGGTGCTTCAATTATTTTTCGTGTTTGTAATTAGGAGGAATAGGTTGGGAATCATGATTATTTTGATTTCAGTTGGGTCTATTGGATTGTGGAATTTATGAAATGGTAGGTTTTTTTGTTTCCAGAGAGTATGGAGGAGTTATATAGGAAGAAAGAATGTAGCTTTGAAGCTTCAGAATGATTGGGTGGCTATGGTGGATCGTTGTGATGGTTCCGTAATGACGGCCACTTGGATTTCTACTATTGTCCTGAGGCCTTTTCTTTTCTTCATTTGGTGTTTATCGGTGACGTGTCGGAAGATTCGCTCTGGAGATGTTGATTGTATGGGGAAATGCTTCAAGATTGTGCTTGAAAGCATAAGTTCTATGGGTATGCGCTTTAGTATATTCAGATGCATTGGAATTACTGCAAATGCTATGTTACTTCGCGTCGATCTGCACATGTTGGGTTATTCTAATAATGGAATGGGTGCTTTTCTGCTTTCCAAAAATCTTGTTCTCTAAGTTGCTTGTTTTCCTTCTGCAGCTCATCCATCTTTCCAATCCTCATAATTAGCTTTTTGTTTCTGTAAAGATGTCTTAGTGGATCCATTTTTTTCCATTTACCTTTAGAGAAATTGTTGCATTCATACTGTTATTAAACTGTGAATTTCATTTGTGTTCATAACTTTATGTATCTGTTTGTGCTGTCTCTACATGGCATCATTTCTAATTTTTTATTCCTTTTTCTTGAAGGATAGATTCAAGAAGGAATGTTTGTTCTCTGGCATTGGGTACTCTTGAGGAGAGAAGACTGTGGACATATCAATCAGAGAAGCTTATTTCTCTTGGCGCTTTTGTACTTTCTGAGTGTCATAGATCTTTTCCAGAGGGTCAAGATTCTGTTATTCTTACTTCTCTTGTAATTCGTATTCTTGTTGTGTTAACCGATCCAAAGGTATGGAACACTGTTAGCAATAATAATTTTATGGATGCTCATGTCGTGGTGAAGGATTTGGTTATGTTCATGGGAAGTCGTAAGAGTGGTCTTTATGCATCTATTAGAAGATACTTAGAAAACCTGGAAGTATCTTGTTGTCCACAAACAAACAATGTGGCTGGGACAGATGACAAGTTCCTGATCAGTGCCAGTACAATAACTTTAGCTCTACGGCCATTTCAGGTCACAGACTTCAATTTTACTGGCCCTGACCTGGTGGACTCACATTCTGCTGTTGCACAGTACTGCTTATTTATACTTACAATTCCTCAGCTTACACAGCGCCTACCATCTCTTCTTGTTCCTGCTCTGAAGCACAAGTCTATTCTTTCACCATGCTTCCAGACACTACTGGTAATTATATTTCAAAGAAAACTATCCTGTGCTTCTGAGATTCTTTTTTGCAGCATCCTTTTTGAAGAGAATTGGGAGATTGTAATGGATTATTTTATTGTTAGCAAAACCTTCACAGAGAACTGAATCTTGGGGCACTAAGTTAGCGTGCTCTTTGAGTTTCATTTTTCCAAGTCAATGGCTCAAAAATCTATACCTTGATACTGTTTCTGATATGTATTGTGGGATCAGTATGATGTGACTTTACTGTGAATTCCCCAATTCTTTTATTTTTTGGTATCTCTGTCTCCTTTAATACTGCACTTTTCTTAGTACAGTTGATCTTTTCCAAATGCGGAGAAAGATATTGATTTTGAAAATGATCTTTCTTTTCTCTGGTCATCGTTTCATTTAGACATTTTCCAATTGCGAACTTGAATTTGTGCACGTTATCCTGTCATACGGGTCAAATTAGGTCTTTAAATTCCCAGGGCCCTCTTTGATTTTTTTTCATGCACCACTTTGGTTTAAATGAATGAGGACTGATCAAACTATGGCAGATGATGACAGACCTTGAGAGATAATATCTTGACTGACATGTCAGAGGTAGATCAATTGAAAATTCAGCAATCTTCTAAGTTGATTCCACCAGTTGGTTGGGCTCTGGCAAACATTATTTGCCTAGCTACTGGGAGTGAAAATGAGTTTGTGAACCCTAGACCTGACCAAGGTTTAGACTATGCCTTCTATGTCCGTGTTGTGGTCATTCTTGCTGAGAAGTTACTATCATGTCTTGACAGAAGTTGGTGCAAGAACATATATCCTTTTGTTAGTCGTGATCATTCTTCAGAGATTGCTGAAGGTTTTTGTGAAACAGGAGAAATGTGTTCCTTAAACATGTCATATTTGGACCTACTCAAACCTGTTTGTCAACAGTGGCATCTGACAAAACTGTTGTCGATCTCAAAGGTAGACGCAAGTACTCAAGGGGATGGGGCTGTGGCATTGGAAAATCTGAAAATTTTGAGGAAGGTGGAATTGCTTGACATTGCATACTTCTATTCTTATATGCTCAGAATATTTTCAACTTTCAATCCCACTGTTGGATCATTGGCTGTCCTCAACGTGCTATCATTTACGCCTGGATTTGTTAATTCTATATGGGAAACATTAGAAAGTTTACTTTTTCCTGTAAATGGGCATCTGTCTAAGAATAGTCAATTTTGCATAAAGAAAGTTACAGATGACAAAAGGCAAGAGATTCTCAATAAAAAGCAGAAACATTCAAACAAGGATGGAGCCAATAAGTGGGTCAATGTACTCCATAAAATTACGGGTAAGTCACAGGCGGAGATAGACGGTAGTCTGATGGGTTGTGAATCGAGTAAACAGGATGGGGAGGATAATCCTGATGTTTGGGACGTAAACTCTGTGAATTTTGGTGTACAAAGGATTCCAAAAGACTTGTCATGTTTGCTTCATCTGTTCTGTGCAACCTACTCACACCTGTTACTGGTTCTCGATGACATAGACTTTTATGAAAAACAGGTAATTATCTATGTTTATTCTTTCCAAATGGTCTCTTCTAACCATCTGGAGTACCCTAGAAAATTTTCCCTGATGTTCTCTAACATAATTTAGGTACCTTTCACTCTGGAGCGGCAACGAAGAATTGCATCAGTGCTTAATACTTTAGTTTACAACGGCTTGGCCCATAGTATAGGCCAAAATGAGGGACCTCTTATGGATTCAGCTATCAGATGCTTGCATTTAATGTATGAAAGGGATTGCAGGCACCAATTTTGCCCACCTGTTTTATGGCTTTCACCTGCTAGAAATAGCAGGCCTCCGATTGCAGTTGCTGCAAGAACTCATGAAATTATGGTAGGCAATGTAAAACTAGATGATGCTTCAAGTGTTCCAAGCATGGATTCTGTGATCACAGTTACTCCACATGTATATCCATTTGAAGAAAGGTGGGAATAAGTACTTGCTGGCTGTAACTCCTCTTTCTTGTCATAACTCTTCCTGCATCAGTAATTGTTATTTCCACAATAAAATAAAATCCTTCTGCATAACTGGATCTAGGGTCTCAAAAGATATAATGTAGAATATGGTCCATAGTCATGATTTGTGAATTATCTTATAAGGATGCTTCTCTCTTGATGGCAAACTTGTACCTATGTGGGTTATCATTCTTCTTTTGTTCTGTATGTTTATTCACTTTGATTTTCTGTAATAACTCAAACTTAGCATCTTAACTTGTGTTGGCTGCAGCTTCTTCGCCAACACCTTTGAGAATCTTTTGCTCATGACTTCATCAATTACTTTTTGCAGAGTTCAGATGTTTAGGGAATTTATCAACATGGATAAAGTCTCTCGAAAAATGGCTGGTGAAGTCACTGGACCTGGTTCCCGAGCAGTTGAAATTGTGGTTCGCCGGGATCATATTGTTGAAGATGGATTCCAGCAATTGAATTCCCTTGGGTCAAGGTTGAAGTCATCTATTCATGTTTCTTTTGTTAGTGAATGTGGTCTTCAGGAGGCTGGCTTGGACTATGGGGGGCTATCTAAGGAGTTCCTGACTGATCTATCAAAAGCTGCCTTTTCCCCCGAGTATGTCCTTCCAGGTTCATAAATTGATTCTTTGATTCATCCATTATCTTCCTTCTCTAGCACAGCCCTTTACACTTAGTTTTCTATCTCTGTTAAAAGGTATGGCCTATTTACCCAAACTCCAACATCAGACCGGCTCCTAATTCCCAATCCAACTGCAAGATATTTAGAAAATGGTGTCCAGATGATTGAATTCCTTGGAAGAGTGGTCGGAAAAGCTCTATATGAAGGAATATTACTAGATTATGCCTTTTCACATGTTTTTGTTCAAAAACTGTTAGGAAGATATAGCTTTCTTGATGAACTATCAACTCTTGATCCAGAGTTGTACAGGAACCTCATGTATGTGAAGGTAGAATTTCTTAACATGCTAATTCTATGTCTCTGTAGTCATACATTACTTATTTGGTTACTTTTTTATCGAATAAGATTGCATTTCATGTTTTCTTGTTTGACTAGTCCTTGCTAAAATATTATTTGGTCTTATGGATATACATATAAATCCAGGAATGAAACCATTTCCTACTTTAATAACATTAATATGTACTTGCTTGTTGAGCTAGCTGATGACTCAACTTGATGAATCGATGGATTCATACCCCTGCCAATATGGATTGAAGAATTCACATGCAAGCTAGTAGTAAAAAGTGTGCATTCACCAACTAGAGGGAAAGTGTTGAAAATCTTAAAGATCAAGTAATTATTATTATTATTATAATACAGATATTACTCAAATATCATTATTATAAAAAATGTATTACTCATAATAAATAGGGATGACGTACTGTGTATAAATCACAAAACTCTAACAAAGATGTAGTTCTTACTAGTCTCTGTAACTATGGATGTAGGCTTTAATATTAAACCACATTAAACCTTGTGTACATCTTTAGCTCTATCCATCTTCTTTTATTTACTTTCACATGGTATCAGAACTTACTTCCTCAAGCCACTTCGATTGTTTGGAAATCACCATCTTTGATGTAGTTTGGTTAATACTATACATGGAGTATGTTGTATCTCTGTTGTAGTATATGCACACTTACATAAAAAGCTATAAATCTTAATGGTCTTTAAGTAGTTCATATCGTGCAGCATTATGATGGTGACATCAAGGACCTCTCTCTGGACTTCACACTTACAGAAGAAGCATTTGGTAAATGGCATGTTGTTGAGCTCAAACTGGGTGGCAAGGATGTTTGTGTGACAAATGAAAACAAAATGCAGTATATTCATGGAATGGCAGATTATAAACTCAACCGTCAGGTGTAACTTGTTTCCTTTTATCATGAAATCTTGTAAACTTAATATTTAATTTAACCTATTGTTCTTTTAAATTTGCAGATATTACCCTTTTCAAATGCATTTTATAGAGGACTCACAGATCTAGTATCACCTTCTTGGTTGAAGTTGTTTAATGCAAGTGAATTTAATCAGGTAGTTTCCTCCATACAGGCATTATGTCAAGTAGTTCCGGCCAGTTCCTTTGTTGATAACTTGGTCATAAATCAACAAGAACAAACATGTTTTATTTTCCATATTATGATGTTGATTTTCACATGTTACTCTTCATGAATTCAGCTCTATTCATTAATGTTACCCAGCATTTTATTCAGTTACTTTCAGGTGGTGACATTGACATTGATGTTGATGATTTAAGAAATAACACGAGATATACTGGTGGTTATTCTGAGGGTAGTCGAACAATCAAACTTTTCTGGGAGGTAATTCCCTTTGGTGGATGTTGCATAACCCTTTTTTCTTTTTCTGTACCTGTGGCTTCTATTTCTCTAAATTTTCAGAAGTTCATATGTTATGTAGAAAATTCCACATCACTTAAAGAACTAGTGTTGCATGCTGTACAATTGGAGGTGGAAGAGTTTCATGGCCAGAAAAAAAGTAAAGTAATTGCACTTGAGATGTATTAAGAATCTTATAAGGATGTTTGGCATTGCTACTTCTTCTCTTGTGTGGGTGACAATATTTTTCTTTTAATCCAATTACATCCCTGGCCTGCAGCTGATCTTGATATATGAATGAAAGACTTATCTTTTCAAATTCACGTGCTCATAATCTCTTCAATTTTGTGTTGCATTGTGTACATCATTCAAAGCAGACTCAGGTTTGTGTTCATGGTTTTGACAATTTGAGTGCTGCTTCACCCACCACCTAATGGTGAAAGGGAACAAGTTTCCCTGTCTACTGAGACATGATGTGATTTCACATGCAAAGTTTGGACTTGATGATTGCATCCATTCATGTTTTAAGGAGCAGTATAGTTGAAGTCATGTTCCATTTTATGGTGGATTAACATTTTTCTGTTTGATCTATTTGGAATGTTCATTAGGTAATTAAAGGTTTTAAACCGCGTGAGCGCTGTATGCTACTCAAATTTGTAACTAGCTGTTCTCGAGGACCATTACTTGGTTTCAAGCACCTACAACCTTCATTTACCGTCCATAAGGTATGGTTTGAGATCACATGCAAATTATTTTTAACCTTGGACATAGAATTGGGATCTATAGTGATTATTTACGAGGCTTGAGGTCATTTCCGTGCATATTTGAACAATATTTTGTTCGCTGATGGTATCCAACTGTTTTTCAATAGTGAATAATAGTGATTTGCTAGTGATTAAGTAGTTACTCATCAGTTTCACAAGTAGATTTGTTTTCCTTTTTAATTTTGAAAAACAGCTGAAGAAATGCAATGGAACCTCCAGCAGTAAACAAAAAGAATGGAAGAAGCGTTAAATGACAGTTAATCATGATATTTCTCTGTTACAATATATCAATCTTACAGTAGATTGATTGATTTCTTTTCATCCTTTCATGTCACTCCCTGCCCAGACCCTGCTCTGTCTTGAACTCTGTTATATTATAGTCCATTTTCAATCAATCAGTTGCCTCCCTTGTAATCATAATCATTTGAGATAGGACTTCTTGTATCTACTTATTTCATGCCTTTTCTTTTTCTCGATAAATTGCTTATGTCATGCCTTTTCAAACACCTAAAGGAGGCAGTTAACACATTCATTGTTAGCTGGTAGAAAATTAAGTGGGGAAATTGGTTATATGTAGGTGACATGTGATGCTTCTCTGTGGGCAACAATTGGGGGACAAGATGTGGAGCGGCTTCCCTCAGCTTCAACGTGCTACAATACTCTAAAGGTATACTTGCTGTAAACCTCAGGGCTATCCATAAGTGGCATCTTTCTAACTTCAAATGAGTTTAATAATTCTTGTTCTCTGTACAGCTTCCAACATACAAGCGTGCTAGCACTCTCAGAGCAAAGCTTCTTTATGCAATAAGTTCCAACACAGGCTTTGAGCTTTCTTAGGGATGTCTGAATATCTTGCTTCCTACTGCTTCAGGTGAATTTTTGGCCGGTTGTCATCAAAAAGCTTTTACGTCAAGCTGAATATACTAGACTGTGAGTGCTATCTTATTGCTTGAATTGATTTATGGTAAAGGTTATATAGATTCACAGTTCGATGGAAGAAAATGGTGAAATAGGATTGTTGGATCTTGGAAAGTGGAGCTTTGTTTTCTGTAATAAATTGTAGGTAACAGGAAGATATGCCCTTGTTGAGTTTTGAATATTTCGGAAGAAAAACAATACAAAGGAATCTTGGTAGATCATTAGCGTATGTAGGCTTATTCCAGCTAAGTTCAGGACTCTTATAGTAAACGCCAATTTGATCCTGTTTAGTGCTCGACTGATTCATAGATATTCCTTCAAAATGGCAAAAAAACAAGTGATTCTGGCTATGTGTACTGGTGCAATGAGGCTACTACTACCAACTAAGAACTCGTAGCATTTAGACATATGATGCATCTAAGAATATAATTGAATGCTTTAGCAGAGTAGTTGTAAATGTTTCTAATGGTGATCCGAGTAATCTCAAGAAATGAGGGAAGATCCCTGACTGGCTAGATCAGCGGCCAAGACTTGGTTAGCAGCTTCAGAGGGATGGAAACTATCCCAGAATACATACTGTGTGGCATTGGAGCATGTTCCAATTGACCATTCATTGCACAGCATTGATGTCTCGAATGTACCTGTTCCGCAGCAAGCTTTTCTTGACTCGAAGAAGCCTGTTCCAAAAACGATACTGAGCATCTTATGCAATGCTATTATCTCATCGTAGTGGTCGGATGGTATGATGTTTGTGCACTGGTTAAACAACAGTTTGATCATTTAACCCGAGCTGTGCTCTGGAGTAGACGTGTTTCTACTTTAGTATTGTTTTCTCATCTTTAATGGAATAAATCCATTTTATTCCTGGGATCAAACCTACAACTGAGTTAAAAGTTATATGGTTGCTTCATATTCCGTTTTATGCGTAAAATGATGAACGTTACCATAGTCAGTTGGCTTCAAGATCATGTCCAAGAGAGGTTGGTAGATATCAAAGACCACCAGTGTTAGGCCAGGGAGCTTATGCACTAGGCGTTGAGAAGTGATGTTTAATTTGTTGTTGAAGGAAATGGCATCGTGGTTTAACCTTTCAACGCACTGGTTGCTTCCCATGCCAAAGAGAGTGATGGCCGCAGGCAAACAACCTGTTGGTGGTAGGCCTGTCACTCCAATCTTTCTTGCTCCTTTTTCATACAGATTCTGCCTCAATACCATTCTCGTCAGTACAACTACGTTCTCTGATCAAAATAAGCAGCAGAATTTTCACTTGATGCTTTTGAAGTTCACATTATACAACTTTCCGTCCGTAAATGTACAAACATATTTCTTGTAAGCATTGTACTTCCTGCTTTTGAAGGCTTGTTCAAATAATAGACTATGCTTTTAACAGATACCAGTGGGGGCCAATTTCTTTCTTTCATTTAGTGTAACAAGAATAACTTATATTTAAACTTTAAAATTTACTTGTTAATAAGAATCATTTAAAATATAATCTTTTAGTTTGGTTTGATTTGGAGCCATTGGATAGATTGGGTCAATCTATGTTAATGTGCCCCTGAAACTTTTAATATATAAATTCATCAACCATTGAATCATATTAGGAATAACTCTAAAAATTTTACATGTTCTTTAATGTAAGAGTTGATGATGATTATATTTATAATAAATTAAAGATCTGACATTCAATTAATATTTTTTAAATGTTTTTAATTTAAAAAATCTTAAAAGCATAACTTTTGATTTCAAACCTGCCCTTAGTAGTTGAGGAAAAGTAAATTCAGAATTAACAGTAACTGTACATTGATTTTCAATAATTAAGGGGAACAACTAGTAAAGAGAGCTTGGTTGATGATACCTTAATGAAAGGAGCGTAAGATCTCATAAGAAGGTCCGAGAATTGATCGGGTGTGTAGAGTCCATAGAGCAGGGGATTGATGTAATAGTTCTGAAGAAAATCACTGCTACCTGTACTCAGAAGATGGATACTACCATTGATTATACCTTTGGTTTTGGCTTCTCCTACCATATTCACAACTTTTGCTTGGTAGTCCCTGTAGTTTTTGAATTGCTGGCTCAGAGAAATGCTGCCCTGCCAATAACACATACAAGAGCCTGTGATTTGTTATCCTTCTGTGATGAGAAAAATAAGAGATAGCGAGAGCTCTAAATCGCATTGTTTACATATAATTTGGCTGTCCCATCATGAAGACCCGAACCAGCTGAGGCAAAGTTAGCTCCTTTCAGGAGGTTGTTTCCTGTGGCATCTTGGCCAAGATATGCAGGAGGGTATGAGGTGAAACCGAGTAAATCAGCTGTGCATGAACAGAACAAACCCATGAGACTAAATGACAAAGGAAAATAAGGATTATGTTGTGTTCATGGGGAGATGCTACATTACCAGTGAAGTCTGCCGCCAGCTTTCCGTTGCAGAATCTTCCGGTTGCGGTGTGAGTGACAAAATCCCTTCCATAAGGAGGAAAGTTGGCCTTAATGAGTGTGGTGAGGTCGTTGTTGTTTCCTGCATCAACAACGGAGTCACCAAAGATGAGGAGTGCTGGGACAAGTGTATCACCATCACCACCACGAGCTACTCGGAAAACTAAAACAAGGAGCACGAAGTACGTAGCTGAAACACTAGCACAAAGCTTCATTTTTCTAATTCAAATTATTGTCTGCTGAGTGTTGAAAGGCAGTTCGGGAAATAGATATTGGTGATGCAGACGTTGCTGATCTCTTCCGAAAGATAGTCTGTGAGACATGAAGCAGTTGGAGAAGAATTTTAAAGGAGTCATGACTAAGGTGGCATAACAAACTAGATTCTAGTCAATGAGATGCTCATTTTCTCGGAAGACAACACCTTTGTAGCACAACTCCAAAGTTCCAGCTATCCTCTATCTTTGGTAAATGGCGAAAGAATAGTTCGTCTGTCCTCCAAATGTTTAGGAACGAAGCATTTAGTTAAAGTTTTAGACAGAGAAATATAGTGAAGGGAAAAGGGTACGACATTATGCATGATTATCCAGAAACATACATAGTCCAATGAAACTCTTAGAAACCACTGTCTCCTGCTGGTCATTTTGTTCTTGTAGTAACATAATATATATCCTTCAAACAAGTTAAAAAACACAGAGTACGCCATTGCAATTGCTTTTATTTATAAATATCAAAAGTTTATCAATATAATTACCAATAATTAATATGTTAAAAATTACGTTAAAGAATAAAAGATACATATTTTTGGTGGTTTAATTCATTTATAAATTTTTTTTCTATAGTTTCACTATTTAAAAATTATTTCAAATTTAGTAATTATCCTATTAGTTAATCTTTTCGTCAAATTGTTTCTACAGAATTGATATAAATAATTATGCACTAAACATTATAAACTCAGGAATGTTACACAATTAAGATGTCACTGACTCGTCCATAATAGACTGAAAACATTCTCTACAACTTTTCAAGTCCTTACTTCCAAGTACTAACTAGCTTCAGTCTCGGAATTGCACAAATCTACTCAACTTGCAGATCCATTTTAGGACATGTAGGTTGCTTGTTCAATTATAAGATAACTATTGATGGACACTCCTTCAAAATGGCCAAAGCACAAGTGGTTCTTACTTTGTGTACAGCTATATAGGATATTGGTAGCTAATGAGGTTGCAGCAACTATCCAAGAACTCATCGCACTCAGACATATGATGTATATAAGAAGATAGTTGCAAGGCATAATGGTCATAAATGGTTCTAATCATGAACTTAGTGGTCTCAAGAAATCAGGGAGCCTCCTTGTTCAAGCAGATCACCAGCCAAGACCTGATTAGCAGCTTCAGAGGGATGGAATCCATCCCAGAACACGTATTCCGTAGCATTGGAGCATGTACCCACTGATCCGGCATTGCACAGCACGGAGGTCTCTAATGTTCCTGTTCCACAGCAAGCCTTTCTTGACTCGAAGAAACCTGTTCAAAAAAACTTTTTTGAGTGTCTGGGGCAATAGCATGATGTTGTCTGCACTGGTTGGACAACAGTTTGTCCATTGAAATCCTGTGCATATGCTTCTATTGTGGTAAAATATTAACTAGCATGTTTTCTGTAAATTGTGAACCTTACCGTTGTCACTTGGCTTCAAGATCATGCCCAAGAGGGGATGATAGATGTCGAAGACCACAAGTTTTAGGCCAGGGAGCTTATCCATCAGGCTTTTGGAAGTGCTGTTTAATTTTTTGTTGAAGGAGATGGCATCTTGGTTTAATCTTTCAACGCATTGGTTGCTTCCCATACCAAAGAGTGTGATGGCTGCAGGCAAACAACCTGTTGGTGGCAGGGTTGTAACTCCTATCCTTCTTGCTCCCAGTGCATATAAACTCTGCGCCAACACCATTCTTGTCATTGTAACTACATATTCTGACCAAACTAATTTTCCCTTCACTTTATATATTCTATATTGCTATAATTTTCTACCTATAAATATACAGAATTTGAGTTTGATTTGTGGCTTTTGACAGGTTGATAAACATACATTCCACTTCATTCAATCGTATTAACTTTCCTAAAAAAATTTCTCAAATCTTTTTTCCAAAGAGAACTTGGTTTTGCAATGAACACCACATGTCATGATACCTGAATGAAAGTAGAGTAAGATCCAATGAGAATGTCAGAGAATTGATCAGGTGAGTAGTGTCTGTTAAGCAGGGGGTTGATGTAATAGTTCTGAATGAAATCACTGCTACCAGCGCTCAAAAGATGGATACCACCAGAGTATATATTATTGGCTTTGACTTGTCCTACCATGTTCGCCACTTTTTCTTGGTAGTCCCTGTAATAACTCAATTGTTGGGTCAGAGAAATAGAACCCTGCAAAGTTCACAAAAAGCAGTGATTTAGGCTTATATTTTGTAGATATGAGAGAAAGCTCTAAATCGCAATGTTTACATATAACTGGGCCGTCCCATCGTAAAGACCAGAAGCAGCTGAGGCGAAGTTAGCTCCTGTCAGGAGGTTGTTGCCTGTGGCATCTTGGCCTAGATATGCAGGCGGGTATGAGGTGAAACCAAGAAACTCAGCTGTGCATGGGCCAAAAGCAAAAAACAACAGATCACCCCATTAGACTTAAATGAGGCGAAAGGAAATAAGGGTTGCGTTGTGTTCTTGGGGAAAATGTTACATTACCAGTGAAGTCTGTGGCCAGCTTTCCATTACAGAATCTTCCAGTTGGCGTGTGGGTAACAAAATCCCTCCCATAAGGAGGAAAGTTAGCCTTGATGAGTGTGTTGAGGTTGTTATTGTTGCCTACATCAACAACAGAGTCTCCAAAGATAATGAGTGCCGGCACAAGCGGATCACCACAAGCCACTGAGAAAACTAAAACTAACAGCAGAAAGGAAGCTTTTGCAAACTTCATCGTTCCTTCACCTCAATACCACAAACTGAGCTCAATGCCCTACTTTGAAGTAGATGAATGAAGGTGAAGATGAGGAAGAATTTAAGGAAGGAAATTCCACCGAACGATGGTCAAAGTGGCATAACTATACAGACTACAGTTTCAATAAAGGTACTTTATTTTCTTGGAACAGTGCATGTTTAGCACACTTCCTAAGGTACTCCTTTTTGTCAACGTAATTCTGTACTTATTAGGTTTTTGGGATATGTTGAAGATGACACAACTTTTATTTAAGAGATTTTAGGGAAAGGATATGCCTTTTCCTATCTCTTATCACATTATTGATGATCATTCATAAGCAGCCGTGTAAAAACCTATATAAGTTCTACTATTAAACAACTTTTCAGGGTTGCACATTTTCTGGGCATTTTGTTCTTGATTGACCAACAAAGATGGCCAACTAATTATGCCCTTTACTTATACCACATTCCATTTGTCAAAAGGAAAAGACATATCATGAAGGAAAGTGGTGCTTTGCATCTGTGCTGCGTTCCTTAAGCAATTCGGTGCAACCCCCTACACATCAAAGAAGTTAGGAGTCAGTCTTAGCTAATAGTACAGATCGAATCATGCATTTCATTAAATATTTCTAACTTAAATATATTTTAATTATTAAACTTTATTGATAACTTTATATTAAGACTTTTATTGATCTTTTTAATAAAAATTGTCAAAGAATCAAAATAAAAAATAAGATTAAGTTCAAAGATTCCAAATGTGTTCATCCCTTCAAGTTTTAGACAAAGTATGAAAAATCACGTATACCAAAAAGCTAAGACCCATCGGTCAAATTAGTGTTTAGACTGAAAAATGTAGTTATCAAGACTTCTCTTAAGTAATTGCTGATTCGATTTGCTACCATTCTCAGTTTCTTTACTGCAAAACAAAATGGCATTGCATGATAAGAATACAAAGACCCATCATTCAGACAAACTCAGATATGATAGACTGACAATTTTGTGTATAACTCATAAAGCTATGTATTGGTAATTACTACTTAGTTACGAATTGAGGAAATTTCCTAAATCGGTCCATTAACAGATACATAACTCTTTCTTGTTACTCCGTTTGTCGAATCTACCAGGCTACGATACTTTGGAGGAAACGTTCTGTCTTTTCCTCTGAAGTTGGCTTCGGCCATATGAATGAAAATTTGTACTGGAGTGTTAAATGCCGCTGCAGAGCACCAATTACAGTTGTTCAGCGACTGAATTTAAGAACTTATTGTGGATTACACCAACTGACCCTGCCAAAAGATCAGAGACACGATCTACAATGCGACCCGTGTTGGATCAATCAAGTGTTACTTTGTAGACGCCTCCTAATATTGCTAGACGCATCACTTACACCCTGTTTGAACGTGATGAATTGAATTCAATTCATCCGGTTGTAACCGCAAAATGGGCTTGAGTTGAATTTATGTATGAATTCAAACCCTACTTTTTTAAGGGGTTGAATTCACGTTATCCCACGTTGCTGCAGCTACCTCACTCACAACCGTTCCCTTAAGACAACATAAATTGAGTTTTTATATAATTCAATTCATGATTTGATATATTTTTATATTTTTTATAATAAATATAAAAAATTATATTATTAATTCAATTGTTTTTATATTCAATTTAATTATATTTTTATAATATAATTTCTGGTAATATATTATTAAATTATCTTCAAAATATATAAATTTCAATTTATATTTGATTTAATAATTAAAAATAATTTAAATAAATATTAAGTTTTAGATAAAAAGTTAATTTTTA
>JANIJH010000005.1:68968712-68979416 GCA_024520975.1 Erythroxylum areolatum
TTTGGGTAAAACTGTCCATGACTTCGTGGGACCTATAGTTTGTATGTCAACAAGAACACAAAATGTTCTTAAAGCTCTGATAATGGCAAAGATATTTCCTTCTTCAGTGTTGTTGCTCTGTGTCCTCATTGTCATGATTCCTTCCATACGGTGGAGGTTTGCAGACGATGATGTGACCCATAAACAGTAAACCCTCTGGCGTCGATGACAACTCTGCTGTATCAAGCGTCCTGATAAATATGGTAAGACCTCTGCTGTCCTGACAAAATCTGGTAAGAAATGCGCTTATAAGTCCCTTACTTGACGTTTCTTTATTATCACACTTTGGTTTATTATTGTTATTATTCTTATACTATATTTTATTTTCAATATTTTTTTATATTATTATTGCTATTAGTAGTTTAGTAGTTCTTTTTAACTGTTGTAAATTTTTTCTTGTGTCTTGCATCATTTTTTTTCATGTCACATCTGCATATAGGTCTATTGAAAACAACCTCTCTACTATGTAGGGGTAAGGCTGCGTACAATTGACCTCCCCAGACCCTGCTTCACTGCGGGATTTCAAACTGGGTGTGATGATGTTGATGAAAAAGGAAAAGGTTGTGATAGAGTTGAATAATTAAAATCTATCCAAACAGTGTAATTGAATTCAATTCTAATATTACTGGATTTGTTCCAAATAGTGTAATTGAATTCAATTCTAATATTATTGGATTTGTTCCAAACAGTGTAAATTGAATTCAATCCCAACTTCATTAATGTAATTGAATTCAATTCATTAATGAATTCAATTCGAAGGTTTCCAAACAGTCCGTTAGGGATGTTTTCCATTTCTTTCTTTTCTGTCCATCCGATATGTGATATCCTTAAAATTATATTGTAAACTTGAACAAGATCATGCCCCCATTGACATGTAATTGACGACCACTTATTGTAAATTTGAGATGGGTTCCACACCCTTTTCAATAATCCAACAAAAGATCATAATACGAGCTATGTCTGAACCTTAATTTGAAGCTTCATTTTAGGCTTTAGCTAACAAGGGCCAGGTTCTCCTGGGTCAGATTGTTTATTGTCATATGGTTACTGATTATAAATAGAAAGTGCGTTGCCTTTCCTTAGATCTAATAATATTATAGGTTTGATTTTCAGAGTTTGTCTAAGAGTAGTATTAGGACATGTGTGTATACTAAGGTTCTCACAAAACGTGTCTATATATATATATAATTCTAGAGGTTGATCGCATAAATGTTTTATGAGAACCTTGGTATTTTGAGAGCTTAAAAAGTGAGAGACCTAAAACAGAGACACGTTGTAGACATCTTGTGAGGGAGTAATTAGTTCAAAATCTTCATCACTTGTATCTTGCTATTTTGATTTTTGGTGGATTTTTTCAATTTTTCCAGTAGTTTTACCTTTATATTGGAGGATTTTTCACATTAAAATCTTATGTGAGTAGCTTGTTCTTGGTTGGGCGATCGCAAAGATCTTATAAGCATTACTATTTGGAGCCCTAACAAGTGGTATCAGAGCCCAATAAGTGGTATCAAAACCTCAAGTATAGAGAATAACAATAGTTACATGATAAAATTGACGTTGACCAACTACTCGATTTAGAGACCTATGATAACATTGATAGAAGTATAAAAGATAATGTCTTGTCTAAATCAAAGAAGATGAAAGATACAAAGTGGGAAAAGAAGTGAAAGATCTTGGACACTATTATACGGTGGATTCATATCAATATATTCAACCACGTATCCCAAAAGACAGATCCTTTCGAGCTGTGGAAGAGGTTGGAGGGTCTTTAAGAGAGGAAGATCACTCACAACAAGATCACCTTAATTAAAAGGCTTATAAACCTGAAGTTGAAGTATGAGAAATTCGTATTGGAGCATCTCAACAATTTTCATGACATCATCAACAAATTAACCACTATGAAGATTATCCATGATGATGAATTATAGGTATTGTTCTTGTGTTAGCAACTTCATTATGAATGGTACGCTTTCTTTAGACATGATCAAAAAGAGCATGTTCAATTGAGATATTAGGAGGAAAAATATCAGTGTTGACAACATACAGGCTCTTATGATCAAAAATAGAGAAAGAAACGAGAGAAAAGATTCGAAAAGGCAAGGCAAGTGGGAGTCAAGAGATGGCAAGGAGACCAAAATGTGTCAATACTGCACCAAACTTGGTCATATAAAGAAAGTCTGCTACAAGTGGAAGAGATATTAGAAAAAGCAAGACAACCAAAAGGATAGATACAACAACAAAATTGTAGCAATGACATCAAGCACAAATGAGGAAGTGTCATTGATTTATGCGACCAATGAGTGTCTCCATTTTAGTCATTTATATTTAGAGTGCTTTGTTGATACAAGGACATCTTATCATTATATTCCAAGGAGAGAGTATTTCACTAACTATAGAAATGGTGATTTTAGAAGTGTGAAGATGGGCAATCAAAGCTTAACTAGTATCGTTAGCATAAGAGACATTCAAGTTTAAATTTACTATGTTAACCTTAAGAGGTGTACGACACATTTTATACTTGCATCTTAATTTGTTGTATACGAATGTGCTTGATTAAGAGGGATATTGACATATGTTTAGTGATTACAAATGGAAGCTATTTAAAAAAGCATTGATAGTTGATCGTTATGAGTTGTGATACGCTTTTTATAAGACACACTTGAAGATGTTTGCTAGATAATTACATGTTTAAGAAACTACTACACCAAATTTGTGGCATCAAAAATTGGGATACATTAGCGAGAAGGAGATCAAGTTGCTTATTGAAAATTCACTTATCCTTACAAAGACTACGATTTATGTTAACCTATATAATCATTACATGGCTGGAAAACATCATTAGGTGTCTTTCCATAAGAAATCTACAAGGATAAGGAAGAAGTTAGATTTAGTGGACTCTAACGTTTGTAGTCTTATGGAGGTGGGGTCCATAGGTGGTAACAAGTACTTTGTTACATTTATCAATGATGTTCTAGGTTTTTACGCTGAAAACAAAAAGTTAGATGCTAAAGACCTTTCAGAGATTTCATACCACAATAGAAAGGGAGACAAAAAGGAAGTAAAGTGTCTTCGAATTGAAAACAGGGAGGAGTATATCTCCGATAAGTTTGAAGAGTACTGTGTGAGACATGGCATAATACATGAGAAGATGGAATCTAGTACCCCACAACACAATGTTATTGTCCAAAGGATGAATAGAACCATCATGTAGAAGGTTCAATGTATGCTCTAAATGTTGAAACTATTGAAGTCCTTTTGGTGTTAGATAGTTTAAGTCATTATTTACACGATCAATGAAACTGCTTTAATCCCTTTAGAGTTTGACATTCTTGAGAAAGTGCGGAAAGGGAAAGATCCAATCTATTCATTTATGAAGGTTTTCAAATAAAAAGCTTTTAAGCACTTGTAAAAGGAGTAAAAATCAAAATTGGATTTAAATACTACTTTTTATGTTTTTGTTGGATGTATTGATAAGGAGTTCGACTATAGTCTCTAAGATCTATAAAAGCATAAGTTTTTTATAAGCAAGGATTTAATCTTCTACGAGCATGAGATGGATGAAGATTGCATCAAAGAAGGCACTACAACTTCCAACAATTTGTTATTCATTATTCTGGATTCTACTAATGTTCCTACTTCTATTGGTCATCCTATAAGTGAAGAAGGTGAACATGAGCTTGCATAGGATGGTAATGATCAGAGGCAATCTAATGGTGATGAGTCATATGAGACACATTATGTGGATGATAAAGAAGAAAAGCAAGGGAAGCAACCTGCTTAAGTGTTGGAAGAGGTCCAACTTTGAAGGTCAACTAGAGTGAAGAGACCATCAATAAGAAACTGATAAGTTGAATCTATTTCCACAATACATGCTTGTGTTTAGAAGGCACACGTTCTTGTCAAGTGTGCATGTAAAATCTTATTCTTTTGATATTTAGAGACAATTTTGATAGATAGAAGTTTTATGGGACATAAATGCATAATGATAGAAGATTTTTAGAGTCCAAATAACTTTCATCAACTATAGTTTTATTAAAATTTGATTTTTAGAATTTGTTTATGATTTGTGTGTGTGTGCATATATATATATATATATATATATATATATATATATGTATGTATATATATAAAGAGAGGTTCTCCTATAGTTGTCTTGTTATGGAGTGATTAGCATAGAATCTTCATCACTTATATATGGATATTTTGAGATTTAGTAGATTTTTGTCGGTTTGTCTTATATTTTTACCTCTACTTTAAGTCTTTTTCCATGTTAAAATCCTATGTTCAAAATTTTCATTTATTTTTATTGTTTGAGTAGTTTATTATTGGTTGAGGGATCTCAGAGATCATTTGAGCTTCAACAAGTGGTATTAGAGCCTAACCATTTTCTCAAAAGGATGATGTTGATAACTGATAAATAAAATATTTTTCCTATTCACTAGAGACAGTGGTTGGGATGTTTTCCCTTTCCCTCCATCTTTTATTGATTGAATAAATAATCTATTAATTTTTACAGTAATAAAATGTAAAAAAATAATAATAACGTTTTTCATTTCTTGCCAAAAGATTTATTCAATCACAAATTAAATTTAAAAAGAAAATTATAAATTGGTAATAAGATAAAGTGTATATTATTATCACATAAGAATTACATAACATTTAAAAAAATCAAACTCTTAAAAACTAAGTCTTCTAACTAATTTATTTGTAATTCTTAAAATTTTGCATTCAACACTCTTTCGTATTTCTACAAATTGCATGATCTTTGTCATCAGAATTTATAGAAAGTTTTAGGAAACGTCTTGGTTAAGATATTAGCACTTTGATTATCTATTTTGTAGGAAATTATATGTATTTTTCCTTGCTTTTATATTTCTCTCTCGAAATAAAGTTTCAATTTAAAATATTTTATTTTATCATAAAAATTTAAATTATTAGTAATTGAAATTACAATTAGTTGTACACAAATATTTGTGTTCTTCCTTCTTTCTTCATATTTTACTAATAATTTCCTACTTTTGATATGAATTGAGTTATGGCTTTTTAATTATTAAAACTATAAGAAAATATCATAACTAAAAGGGTTAATTTAAACAAATCCCAAATTTTCATCAAATTTTCAATTATAGTTCAAACTTTAAAAAGTAGCAATAAAATGCTAGAACTTTTAATTTTTTTTAATTTGAGCCCAACGTTAGGGTCGCCATTATCTTTGCTAATGTGGCAATGTCATGTGTACAAGGACCTTTATTAAGAAGACAAGTCAGCAGTGGTTAAGATTCAAAACCCTACTTAGTTAAACGACGTCATTTAATCAATTTAATAGATTTGATACCTTAACTGTTTGGATCTTTCTTGCCGCCTCCAACCCCATCGGGAGTTACAAGTTTGACTATTTTCTTGCTGGAGGATAAGGTCAAGTGGTTGGAGGAAGCGTTGTCAGAGAGTTGATGATAACAAGATCTGTGATAGTGATTACATCGTCATTTACCAACGTTACATATGAGCGACTTCTTTTAGATAAGGATAAGCAGTTGCAGATGCACAGTGGTAGTAGTAGGGCAGGTGGAAGTGCTGGTGTTGGAAATAACCCTTTCCATGAAATTGGTTCAGAAGGTCTTCCATTCTTCAATTTGCCTCCCAACGAGCAGTTACTGACGTATGGGCTAAGAATTTCGGAGGTAAGGCTCCATTTTGATCGAAATCAAAGAGAACAAGGATGTTAGTGATCTTTTGGAAATGTGGCTGCATTGTTTATAGGAAAATTAGTTTTTTTTGTTGGATTAGAGCAATTTCCAATGGCAGAAACTATGAGGATTCGTAGATGGATCATAAAAGGTCAGCAGCATAATTGTTGATCATCATCTTCTTCTACTAGTACTACTACTTCCTTTCTTTTGCGATTTTTTTAAAGGAAGACTTTATGGTTTTTGTTGGAAATAGTATTCTTGTTCATTGTGGGAGGTTATAGTTAGCCACGTGTATGGGTTTAGTGTAGTCTATGTGCATAAACCAAGGGAATAGTGGGGTTACTTCTCCATGTAATCTGGAATTGTTTTCAAGCCCATTAATGGAGGCTTTCATTATTGTTGTTTTGATGACAATATGTGGATTGAATGATATGAGATAAAGAATGATGACTAAATGAAGTTTTAGATTTGTTAGGTTCTGCAAACTAAAGAAGTAAAGGGGTTATATCATTTCAATATAACATGTCATCTTCTAAATTGACTAAACGACGTCTTTTAACTGATCAAGGTTTGAATCTTAACCACTGCTGGCGTGTCTTATTAATGAGGGTCTCTGTACATATGACACTGTCACATTAACAAAGATAACGGTGACATTAACGTCAGAATAGAATCAAAAGTTTGAGCATTTTATTGCTACTTTTTAAAGCTCGGGCTATAATTGAAAATTTGACAAAAGTTTGAGATTTTTTTTAATTAACCCTAACTAAATAAATAATAATTTAAAATACTTCTCATGTCATTAATACAACTAACCTAATTACTATCAAAATAATTATAATTAAAGTTTTACTTAACTGATCTCCAAATCTTAATAAAATGTTCATAACTGATCTCCAAATCTTAATAAAATGTTCATTTATATATCTATTATTTCTTTTTTCATTAAAAAACTACCATAATAGTGCATTTATCTTACAAGGTTTATAACATTTATAATGTTTGGCCTAATTCCAATCAAGTACAATGAACAGTCTATTAAGTTCCCATAAAGTCTTTTATCACCCTATTATCTCCATTTTCCTTATAAAAATTTCCTTTTTATTCATTTTTAATTACAATTGGTTTACACTCCACGATGTTAAACTTCTCATTTTGTTTTAGTTATACCTCCATATCAAGGGAAAATTATATTCTCCCAAGATTATTCATATTAAAAACATCTTCCAATTTCTTTTTAAACTTCTCCATATTCTCTAAACGGGTCCCTGTTATAAGCATATCACCAATAAAATTAATACTAATATTTCGTTATAAGTTTTCATGATATACAAAGTAAATTAATTACTAAAATAAAGGAGCAATAGCCAATATTTATATTTTTTATAAAACCTAAGTCAAGTAAATGAACATCAATCTCACTATCTTAGACCTTTGGTGTTTATTTTAGGTAAAATAAAGTTTTTTTATACCAAGTATACCTTTTTCTCTTATCCTTGACTAATAATGCCTTCATTTTGTTATACTAAATTTTCTTCTTCTAAATATCCATTCAAAAAAGTTAATTTGATATTTATTTGATGTATAATCCAACTCTTTTAAGCAATTAAGCCATAAGCACTGGTATAATAGCTAATAGGGCAATTGAGATAAAGTCCCAGAAAAATCCATCCCTAACATCTTATAACCGTTGGCAACCAATCTTGTCTTGTGTTTATTTGCAAAACTATTAAGATTAAGTTTAGTTATGTAAACTCACTTGATTCCTATTGTCTTTTTAGTAGGTTTGTCCATTACCTCCCAAGTCAAGTTTCTTTCAATCATTATGAATTCCTCCATCATTGTAATCATTTATTTTTAGTCTCTTACAACTTCTTTATACTCAATAAGCTCCATTATGACAATATTATACCTTTGATAAATATCCAATAGTAATTTGGTTCCTAATAAGCTTTTCATCAACATTTTCATTCTCCTTTGAAACTTCAAGCTTTTAATCATTTTTTAGCTTCGTATTTTTGACTTAAGGGAATTGACATTCCGACAGACACTTATGTTGTTTCTTTATGGAAGATAGATTGTATAGGCTTTTGAAACTAAGTTATAACCTAAAATGATCTCAAAGTTCTATCTTTTTTTTAATCTATTTTGCCTCTTTTAGCCTGATAAGTGTAAAAAATAAAGCAACCAATTTAAATTCAATATCTTACGCTTGTAGTCGTAACATACTTCAAATGGAGTTATTTTTTGCCAAACTTTTGTTTACAATCTATTTCGTAGAGAAACTATTGTGTTTACAATGTCAACCTAAAAAATTTCTTTCACAGCTCTTTATAATGCAATAACTACTTTTCATCCATATGATTATTCATTTTTTTCTCTCCATAAATCTATTTTATTGAAGAATGTAAGGAGTTGTCAATGGGTGCTTTATGCGCATCTTCACAGTTTACCAAATTCTTTTAAGCGTATTTAATATGTTGCCATACATGATCACCTAAATTTTTCATTTACTTTGAATTTCCACCAAATCCTTAAACTTCTAAAAGATGTCAACAACCTTATATTTGAGTTTCATAAAATAAATTCAATGCATTCTTATATGATCATTAATGAAAATAGTTTAAAACTTACTGTCGTTTAATGATGGTACTTTTTGATATCCTTTTATGCCTACATGAACCTATTGTAGCTTTCTTATAGCCCTCCATACCTTATTTTATAGAAAATATGCATTGGTTTGCTTCCCATATGATAGGTAGCATATGCCAAAAGCTCCTCCTCTAATTTAAAAAAACTATTTTACCATATTATCTTCTTCATTAAAAGTAGCGTAGTACGATGAAAATATTCCAATTTTTTGTGCCAAAACACGATATTTGTTTTCTTATCTGTGTATTGCAACATGTTTCTCTTATAGGAAATTCAAGAAAAAGATTTCATTTCTCATTTGGATTTGAGCATCCCTTGCCTCCTTTTTCATTGATTATATAGTTTATGTCCTTAAATATAACCTTATAAGTTATAACCTTATTTCAACAAATGATTTACACTCAAAAGTTTCTTATTAGTTTTAGGAATATATAAGACATTTGGGATAAGTTTCAAACTTAAGATGCCTTCAATACAACAACTCCTTTATCTTTCTTTTCCATTATATGCCTTATTTCTAATTGTAAATTTGGTAATCGAGGTTTTGTTAGCTCCCTAAAGAGTAAATGGTCATAAGTCATATGATATGTAACAACCACTTTCTCTTATCTAAAAAACATGATGGCATAACTAGCTGCTCATATTGTTAATTAGCAACAATTTTAGCTTTTATTATTGATGATTCTTATATTATGTTCTAACTATCCACATTTATTACATCTTATATCAAGACTCCACCAATATCTGTTTTTATGCATGATTAGTCTTTGTACAATAAGTACATAGATGGATATGTTTAACTATTATTATTGTTGTTATTATTATTATTGTTATTGTTGTTTTTGATGTTACTATTGCCTAAGCTTGTCCAAGGTAACTAGTTATTTTAATTCGTTATATTTTTACTTCCATTATTATATGGTGATTTAGCTTGAAAAAAACCTTTTACAGATTCTTCTTACTTTAGTAATTCTTTTTTATTTTTGTGCTTGAAATGTATTTAAAAGTTTTGTTGATGTGATATTTAGTAGATATTTTACTTGTGATATCGTAATTTTTTTAGAAGAACAACCAGAAAAATCATCAAGTCCAATGGCTTTGGAGGGATGCAAACTAAATAAAACCTCTTTGACCTTTTGTTGCGTAAATGAAGCTACCATGTAGTCATTGAAATCCTGACTTATTGTACTATCAAAGAATCTATTTACACTGAAATTTGTAGGAATATTGAATTCTTCAATCCCAATCAGATTGATAAAGAAACTCATTGCTAGTTCCTACATTTTACTATGATTAGTATAAAAATTCCCCACATTTTCTTAAAGCTCTATTCTTTTATTCCCATTCATTCTTGCTAATAAAAAAGAGTGAAAAAATTTGGAGTTGGCATCTCCCTCCCTTAACAAGCTGATCCTTGCTTTCTCTTTTAAAATTGAGTTATGCAAAATACATGCTTCCTAATCCTCTTTCAATCTCTAAGTTTATACTACTCTTATAGTATTGTTATGGGGGAAATTATAGCAATTCTCTTAAGCCTCTCTTAGTTTGTTCTTGGTTTCAGTAATTCCTTTGATCTACTTTCTAGTAAATCTTGTCATAGCCAATTTGACAAGTTTAAGCTTCTTTATAAGTTGGAAAGCCTTATAACCTGTCACTTCTTGATTCCAACTAGTAAGTATTACGTCTTGAAAACCATCTCTTAGAGTTAAGCCATTGAAGATTCTAACAAGGGTTTTAGAGGTTTTAAAAGGTAAGAAGTTCAAAATATGTATGCAAGAGTGATTAGAATAGGAAATTTCTCCAAAGTGTGCATTAGATTGTGGATATTGCTTTTAACCAATGCTGGTTAACCAAAACTCTATCTAGCTCTTTACTTATTAACAAGTCTCCTTGTTGCTTATTAGTCTAGGTAAAATATCTCCTTGTGAAGGTAAGATCCACCATGCTTACCTTTTGAACCAAGTCAGTGAGTTCTCTATAAGTAACCAACTTATATTTCCAACCACTTTCTAGTTCAAGAGGGGATATGGTGAAATTAAAATCTCTAGTTAGTGACTAAAGATTTGTAATGCCTACTTGTATGGCTTTGAGAACTTCCCATAATTTTTCTCTTAAGAATGAGAAATTTGATGCATATATTACTATCAACTCATACTTAGAATGCACATTATAAATTTGGCATTTCAAATGCATAAATTGATCACTTTCACAAATCACTTGCATTACTACCTTGTCTAAATTATAAATGTAACATCCCATTGCTAGTGGTAAGGGGTAGGTTGGTAAATGTGAGTGACTAACGAGAGTTAGGAATGTATTCTAC